>SNQJ01S0149405.1:2920-23414 GCA_010110895.2 Picea sitchensis | reverse complement strand
ATCAAGAAGTACAAGTAAACTTGTTGGGGTACTGAACAGGCCTGCTGGCAGTGGGGACATGCTTGTATGGTACTAAGGTAAACCTGTCGAGGTACTGAACAGGCCTACTAGCAGCGGGGCTATGCCAGGTAAAGGGAGTTGAAAAACATAAAGTGACAAACTTAAAGCTGAACAAAAACCCTTGGGTCTCATTTTGAAGCAATCACTATAAAATCAAGGCTAGGAGATGACCTTTATATCTCTCGGATGATGTTCTTAAGAACCTTCAAGTATTCACTTTATAGTTATATCTTTAAAAAATAGGTTTGCATGAGAAGTGGGACCCTCAGTATGTGTAATTCACCTTACCTAAGCAAGAAGAGATTCATCTCTAAAAACTTGGATCTGAAATGAGTTAATCATCTTGGGATGTATTCCTTTATGTGTTCCTCTCTTCAAATGATATCTAAACTATGATTATATCACTTTTGTTTTAAAGTTAATCTAGCAAGGGGGCCTATTAGTCAAATTCATTATGAAAACTCTTGGCCACTATCCTATAATCATATTAGAGCCACATCCATCCCTTTCTCCTAACTATGATCCATAACAGATTGGATAAGACTTAACGTCAAATCACTAACAGATCTAATCCATTACATATGACTCCACTTTGTCACTATAACTACTTTGCCATGAATAATAATTTGAAGCATAAGCCAAGAAATTTATATAGTTTAAATAGGAACTTAAGAGCTGAAGAAGGATGAAACTTCAGGGAATGCTTGATCGAGTGAAGAGTATCATCAATTGTGAAATTTTGAAGACCATTATCGCATGAGGACATGCAATGAATTAAGCATGGGGGAATGTTGAGCCTCAGTTTTGACACTTATAATTCCCTATATTACCCTCTATCTGAGCCTATTATGCTTATGCCATGTGTATCTAATTGACTGTTTCCTCCATAAATACACTTGATGACCTTGTTCACGTGAATAAGAGGTAACTTATGATTAAAGCATGATTTGTTTAGTTTTATTGAGTTAATTAGATCATATGTTTGATTATGTATGATACTAATCACTTTGAATCTTAATAAACATGATCTGGTACCCATTCTATTCTGGTACTAAGGCTCCACCTATTCCGGTACTAGCCTGTGCTAATCCGGTACTAGAAATAATTCAAAATTTTGGAAAGATTCGAGAGGAAAATCGGGTACATGGGTTTGTCCACAATGATGTTTTCATGTGGAAACATGAGTTATAATTCACCCATGTCACATGTGTGGACCTCCATCTCATGGGGAATGATTCTGCCAAAATTAAAAACAAAAACTCAAACTGCCAACTTGCGCCTCGATTTTCGTGCATATGGTACCAGATTTAGAAATTCTATTACATGGGTTTTGTGCAGAATATGACAAATTGAGTATTTTATGAGCCATTTTTTAAAAATAGAATTGATTTGTGAGATATGGGTGGGGAACTAACTCGAATCTGCCCAAATTGTTAAAAAACACAGATTTCTACGATTTATTCTAAAATTGTAAAAATTATTTTCTTAGTTTGGGGATTCGGTTTCATCCATTCATCCATGGATTTTATGTATAAATAAGACCTCATAGGTCTTATTAGAGAGGAATTATTATTATTATGTAAGATTGGTTCTTGAAGAAAGAAGAATTAGTATGTTGCAAATTGGATTTCTGAACCAACTCATTTTGTAAATTTATTTGTTGAAGATCAATGGAAGTTTGAATTCAAGGATCCTATGTGTCTCTTAGAATTTATCATCTTCTGATATAAAAGCTTCCATGTTGGCATCGGCAAGGGCCCACCGATCCAACTTGGTAAGCTCATTGTAAATTATTAGCATAGATTTCTATTTCATGTACTTGTTGTTTTGATTTCATTTTTTATTTCACTGTTAGAATTGATTGCAAAGTGTGGCAGTACAGGAACAATTGGGAGTCCATCATTTGCATTACATAAGCCATTAAATGAAACATCTCATTAAAAATTATGTTTCCTGTGTAGAAATGAAGTAATTTCTAGAATTGCAAGATTGTAAGATTGTATTAAATTTCTGTTTGGGATGCATCAATTGATTTTTAAATGTGTGCAAAATTAGATAAGAATTTCTTGCAAGTTTGAAGTGAGTTGTTACAGGAAATGAGGTCAGACTTCATCTCTCACCTTCATGCACCATTTAATGAAGCCTCTCAATTATATTGACTATTTTTTGTACTACACAGATTTGATTGGCATTGATAGGGTTATGATTGATTTATTTCTAAGAGTGGATAAAGTGGATTGTTGATTATTATTTCAAATGCTACAGGGAACAAGATCTTAAGTTCATATCTTCATTTCATGAGCCACTAATGAACATATTTGTCACCTAATAAAGAACCTTTTGATTCAATGTTTGCTTGAGAAGTTTTGTTATCAATTTTCTCTTCTAAGTTTGGAGTGGTATTGTTGAAGTGTGCCCAGATTTGCTTGTTAGTTGTTGTTATGGATATTAGCTACAAATAATAGATTCAAAGTCCATCTTTCCACTTCATGAACTTGTAAATGGACAAGGCATTATCTGAGAAAAATCTTTTGAGTGCAAGATTGCAAGTTTTTCTTTCTAATTTATGAATTGTGTGAAGAGTGTTATCTTTGAAAATATAGTATTTTGTTATTGAATGTTTCTTATTTAAGCTATACTCATCATACATAGGAACCTATCTATTATCGACACATATAGTGCATCAACTCTACTGATTATAAATCCTAGTTGATAATTTATGTTTGTTAATATATTATGCAAATAATTTCACCAACCCCCTAGGTTATTTGTTCTTAAGCTCTTTTGGGGCACGATAAGCCCCGTTTGACCCCGAATAAGCACCCATGAGCTTGAAACTTGCCTTAGAAGTGAAAATGCATGTATTTTCTTGTTGTTTCTTTTTTTTCCTTAGTAAAATTTGGAATTTTTAGTTCAGAGGCTCTTGAAGCTCGCCCTTCTCCCACTAAATCGTCTCATCTCAAACTGGCCACTTCATCAAACCTTCATTTAATGGAAAGAAAAAATATAGTATGAACATGGTCAAAGATCAAATAATCCTAAAAAGAATCCCATGTATGTCGTTGATTAAGACATAGACTTATGTATCTTATCATTGAATGAAGAATATGATGAAACCCTTACACCTTCATATTTTTCTTCAAATACTACTGTAGAGGTTGATGTTATATGGAAAAATTATTTTGATGAAGCATATTCAAAAGAACTAGTGGGAGATGGAGTAGTACTAATTTCTCCCACTAAGCTGGAGTTTGAAGCCACTAACAATGTAGCTAAATATGAAGCTTTGATTCTCGGATTGGAGGATGCAAGAAATATGCAAATTGCTAGGATAAGATTATTTGGAGATTTAGAATTAGTGGTGAAATAGGTCAAAGGCCTCTATGAAACCAATATCCCAAGGATGAGGTCATACATAAATTAGGTTTTGGGTTTGATAAGCAATTTTTATGAAGCTTTCAACATCATTGATGTCCTTAGAGAGTTCAATCAACAAGTCGATTCCCTAGCATTTCTCGCTATTACTTTCAAACCATCAACCATCCCTCAAGTTAAGTATGAAATTGAGATGAGATACAAAACATTTATTCTCTATAAAAAGTATTTGTAGGTATTTGAAGATGATCAACATATTAATATATTTATGGAAGTAATAAACGAGTTTGCTAATACCCGCATGGATTTAGATGAATATCTAGAGGTGTAATATGTGACTGAAGAAGCCCGCAGGGGTGTAGACCGATTGGCAAGTGCCGTGTAAATGGAAGGAACTATGTAAAATGAGGTCTCAAGGTCGATTCTCACCCCGATTTACCCGGAGGGCGTGCTTGCGGGCGGTGCGTTTCTCCCTAGGGGTTATAAGGCAGCCGGCAGGATTCGACCCCGTGTCACGCGAGTATGATACTGCCGTTGTTACCGATTCCCCTAGTTACAAAAAAAAAAAAAAAATATGTGACTGAAGAAGAAGTTGAAGCAAACCCTAAGTTTAGCAATTATATGGCTGATCATAAGGTCTTTCATCTCAAGAATAATTTTATTCCAAAGGGGATAGTACCTTTGGAACAACTTTTTGATAGAAATGATATACTTGTGAAACCTGTTGTCCTCCCAAAAGATGAAAGTATTGAGGACTATAATATAGGGATAGAGCATGAACCAAAGTATGTCAATTTTCCTAAATTCATCTCTTCTTAGCACAAGTAAGAATACATGTAATTTTTCAAAGAGTATAAGTATGCGTTTACATGTAAATATGAGTATTTGAAGACTTATGAGACCCAACATTATACAACACAGGATAACCTTGAAACCTAGTACTAAACCTTTCAGGAAAAAGATTAGGAAATTCAATCCCATTTTGTTACCAACTATTGAGAAGAAAGTGCCCCGGATTGGGTGCCACGTCGAACACGCAGGCCAAGTGGAAATGTGACGGGTAGTGCCATAAATAATGGCCACCACCTCCCATCCTCTCACCATTAAAGATGGGAGGGAACCCACGCAACCTTGTCCAGTTGATGAGCCCCCTCAAGCAAGCGAAGGGAATGACACTCCAAAGCATTAAGCACTTAGGTTTAATGGCTGCCATGGTCACAATTAGCCTCACCCTTATCATCCATTTGAATGGAAAAATGATGTATTTGCAAATCCAATTTGCGGGGTGCTGGAGCAGGGCCAATCTTTCTGTCGATGCCCCAGCCTTAGCTCAACTCCTCCACATGTAGAGAGCACACAGGAAGCCTCACAGAGGCATGGTGTGGTATGCCTATGATTCTCGTAGGATGACATAGAAGGCATTTGAGCTAGAATTGGCCCTTGCATCTATGTGGGCAACCAGGGAAACCAGGGAGCACGAAAGACACAAAATGCCACCCATGGCATATGTGGAGGAGATGGCTCCAGAAAAATCCATTCAGAACTATCTCTAACACCTAATTTTCACCGTCCCAGACAATTGGAATCCCCCCACGGCTTTTGGAAACAAGATTAAGCTTTTAGATCCTGGAACCTCTCACAATCGTAAGGCAGAAGAATAGGTAGAGTACTTCACCACTTTCTATGTTCAGGAAGAAGTGTCGAGCAAAGGAGAAGAAATGGCAATCCCAACACATGGACCACCCCTAGAGACAACAACTCAATAGTATAATCATCCAGCACGCTAACTTAGCAAAGCCATAGCAGACATGGAGGAACCCATGCTCAAGGGCAAAATCCCTTCTCGACTGTTTAGGAGGATTGGGAGGACCAGCCTCCCTACCACGATACGAGTTATCTCGAGCTCCTCTTTGAAAATCCCAGTATGGTGGATGACCAGATCTTCAGAGCCGTTCAAATCGGCCACTGCCTAGATATGATGTATGCAGAACACTCCAGAGCATCCCCATGACTATAGTGTCCTACCTACATGCAAGCCTACGTGATTCCAGCAGGATGGAAAAACAAAGATGATGATGGCGACTCGCCTGGTCAAAAGGTTACATGAATGTTTCTAATTTTCATTTTCTCCTAGCAGTAGATATTAGATATGTCTGTAATGAGGTTGTTAGACACTGGACTGAATGCATTTAGGTTGTCCATCCTGGTTTCCTTTAGCTAGGACGATAGCCTGGCAATTTTTTTCTTGTTTGAAGATAGATGGCAACTTAAGGCCAGCTGTTTTGGTTTCCTCTTAGTAGGCGGGACAGTTGGCGGCATTATTAGACTTTGTAAATTTGCACTAGTAATATAAACAGGATCCTCCCCTTTTTTACTTAAAAAGAAAAAAAACTATTGAGAAGGAAGTGATGAAATTATTGGATTTTCAAATAATGCTTCCCCCCAGAAACTCTGAATGGGTGGTTGTCTTAGTTCTAGTGAGAAGTAAAAGTGGAGATATTAGAATCTGTGTAGAATTTAGCAATCTAAATAAATTCTCGATGAAAGACAACTATCCATTTCCTAAAATGGATCACATAATCTAGAAGGTAGTAGGCACAAATATGATCTCCATGGTGGACGATTTATAAGGGTACAATCAAGTGGCAATGCACTTGGATGGTAGAGATAACTAATCATTCACAACATAACGGGGAACTTTTCTGTATGAAAAAATGCCTTTTGTTTTGATAAACATCACGGAAGCCTTCCAAAGAGATATGGACATAGAATTTGTAGGAGAAAAGGACATATTTACTTTCATTTATCTAGATGATATGATCGTTTTTTCAAAGACTGATGAAGACCACATTAAGCACTTAAGATAAACTTTTGTTAAATGCAAGAAGTTTGGTATGTCATTGAATCCCAATAAATCCCATTTTTCCATGAAATAAGGAAATCTTTTGGGCCACATAATATCTAAAGAAGGAGTCAGAATAGATTCTGAAAGAGTGGACACTATCAAACAAATTGGTTTTCCCAAAAACAAGAAATAAGTGCAGTGCTTTTTGGGAAAAATATTTTTTCTCAGAAGGTTCATCCCAAATTTTGTTGAAATGATGAATAACATCCTCGATGTGTTAAATAAATACCATGAAATCAAATGGACTACTGAAGCTACAACATCCTTCCAACAAATCAAATACACATTAGGAGAATCGCCAATCCTAGTTATCCCAAATTATGATAAATAATTTCTCATATTTTCTTTTTCCCTGGAAAATACCATTGTTATTGTGTTATTTCAAAAGAATAAACAATATCAGAAGCATTCCGTATCCTTTTTTAGAAAGGCATTGAGAGATGTTGAATTAAGATACAATAGTATGGAGAAGCAATTGTATTCCTTAGTGAAATCCCTAAAATATTTTAGCGACTATTTATTACATTATAATATCCTCTCATATTTTCCCACTAGTGCCATAAAATACATCCTCATACAACCTAACAATGAAGGGAAAATGGGTAAATTGATTGCCAAAATTTAGGAGTATGATGTTGAGATGAAACCCACAAAATTAGTGAAGGGACAAGGAATAGCCAAGATATTGGTTGAATCAAATTGTAAGGATATAAGGGTGCATATGTTGTAATAAGACCTTCTATCAACATAACCTGAAGTGGATGAAACAAAATAACCATGCTTGAAGGTAAATCCCAAATTCTCCCAGTCTGTTTGGTATAAGGATATCATCTTTTATCTGCAAAATTTAATGTTCCCACTAGCATGGGATAAGGCCAAGGATAGATCCATAAAACTTAAGGCTTTCAACTATTTCATCTTGGGGGGAAACCTATTTTGGAAATATCTAAGAGATATATTTCTTAATTGTATCATTAAGGAAGAAACTAAAGGAATCATCACCAAATTTCATAGGAGAGTATGTGGTGGTCACCATGTTTGGAGAGCTATTGCATATAATATCATCATAGTTGGTTATTATTGGCCCTCTCTATTCTCTGATTTGAACTCAATGCTTAGGAAATTTGTAGAATGTCATATGTTTGCTGGAAAAAAAATTGCTACCACTTCCACTTAGACCCATCAAAGTTGAGACACTTTTCAAGTAGTCGGGTTTGAATTTTATTAATGAAATTAATCAAAATTCAAGTGGAAAGAATAAGTGGATCCTAACATATTTTGATTACTTCAGTAAATGGGTATAATCCATTCTGATAAGGGAAATAATATATTCAATTATCATCAAATTCCTTGAATAAAACATCTTGCTTAGATTTCGGTGTTGAAGAAATATTGACACTGACAATGCCCAATCCCTTAAGTCTATCGAAATGGTGTAATTATGCCAAAATTACAACATAGAGCTAGGGAATTCAAATTCCTATTACCCACAAGGGAATGGTTTAGCTGAATCCTCAAATAAAATCCTAATCATGATTATCAAAAAGATGTTGTCACAAAATAAGAAGACATGGGACTCTCACTTTAATTATGCAATTTGGGTAGACAGAGTCAACACAAAAAGATCAATTGGAACTTCCCCTTTTGAGTTGGTATATGGATTGGAGGCCATCTTTCCCATTCATCATAGTCTCCCCATGATGAAACTATTAAAAATGAAGAGGAAGAGTCATATGATATGTATAGGAGGATACCTCAATTAATTTAAGTTCATCATAAAGGGGAATCGATGTAGATCAAAACTCAAATCCATTAGGAAAATATGAAGGAGATATTTGACAAAAGGACCAAAGAGAGAAATTTCATGATAGGGGACCAAATTATGAAATGAGATGATAGAAGAGAAGCAAAAGGAAGCATGGAATGTTTGACAATMTCTATCTTGGACCTTTCCARGTTTCTATAGTACAAGACAACAACACCTATGAGTTGGCTCACTTGGATGGAGAATTTCTTGGGGCTCCTATCAATGGGAGGTTCCTCAAGAAATTTTTGTAGTCTTGAAAACTTTAGAATATTTCACCTTCTAAACAACTACTCTTGCTTCATTTCTTCGCATGATTGTTCATTTTTCTACATTTATCTTTTGTTACAACTTCAAAGTATATAGGGTGCTAAATATAAATTGTTGAGCATTTTTGTTTCCAAAATCAGAACAGTTTTCAGGAATGGGTGAAATTCAATTTCAATGTAGACAACATAACCCAACAAAGGAAGGCACTAGGTATATAGTTCTCATCAAATCATAGGGATATGTTGTCCCCACTAGAGCTAATGTTAGTACAAGATTCAATTTTCTCATAATAGAGAAATTTTGCGAGGCCACGAAACTTGATTTGGACCTACTAAGGACAAGGGGCTTAAATAATAAAAAAATGGATAAAATTAAACCCCTGGGTGCCTAAATTAGGCTTGAGTACTATTGGGGGGGTTGGATTCCCTTTTAATCAAAAATAGGAATCACACCCAAGGATGGGGCCCAGTTATACTTTTCTTCATTTGGAATAGTGTGATTCTCTAGATTAATGGCATGAGAACCTTTTGATGAGCTTGAATGATTGTGTGTCTATTTCAAATACATCCTTCAAACTACTTGGTTTCATTTTCTCTTTCTTTTTTCAACTTATTTCACTTTATGTTTTATTACCAAGGGACATAAGAATAACAAAGAAATATATTTGATGGGGAAATATGCACTCGAGATAACCTTTAGCAACAATAGGTAAGGAACATCTACAATGTAATTTCCCTAGTACTAATACCAAATGACATTCATCAATTACCAATATACTTAAGAAACAAAAATAAATAACTTGCATGTAGAGATATACGAGGAAAAGAGAATTGAGAATTAATTTTGTACTTTCTCAATTTAGTTAACACAAAGAATTAAATAACATCATATTTTACCAAACTTTATCCATAGATTTCTTAACCAATCAAGATAACTAGAAATAATTAATATCTTACTAGACGCCTATAGTTTCCAATCAAAATACAAAACAATCCACTAATCAAATGGAAAACATATATTTGACAAAACATCTCTAGTTCCCTCGGAGCTACTAAATTAACTTTGAAAAATAGTTTCACTTGCATCAATTCAAAATTTTCTAAAAAAGACCATCCACCTTTTTTGCATGGTCATTTCTCTTATTTATCAAAACATTTTTTTCTAAAAATATTACTAATAGTATTTTAATTAAAAAAAGGAAAGAAATGTGCACTCGTCCATGTGTTTTCTTCAAGTCGTTCCTTATTCATCATATGACTAGTGCAATGGATTTGATTTTTCATAATTGACTCATTGAGAGAATAGGTCCTCACAGATGTGCATGTAAGGGAAGAGATGTTGATCCATGGGTGTGTTGAGTAATTCCGTTATCTCTCATGTGCAATGTCTATCCTTTTCCAACTTGGTGGTCACATGCTCTAGAATGAATGATGCTCTGATTGTGCCTTCCACAAACCTTTTAATTTTCCCTCATGCTAGAGTGGTCATCTTGAGGATGTCCAACTCACATTTTTGGTCACTTTCTATGAGTTGTTTCATTATGTCATTGATGTCTCAAAAATATTTTGGAGACCCAAACTCGGGAAACAAGATTTGTGCAATATTTTCATCAATTTTCCTCTAGCTTCTGAGACATTCGTCCCACCTATCCACCATCTTTTTCTTTTATTCTAAAATGAATTGAACCCAATACTCTAATTCCCTTGTATTCTTTACATGTTGTCATTAGTGAGCATTATTATTCTATTGTCTTCCTCTCCTCGTCCTTTATGAACTTCCTTGATGTACTCGATATAACTAAAAAATTTATGTTCTCTATCGACCCACTTCAACATCTCCTTATGTGCTACAGATAAAATTATGATTTCTTCTTAATAGTTTATGACTTTCTCCAAAAAATACATCCCTTACCAACTTATATCTTCCATGCTCCTCTAATAAATAATCTCTTAGGATCATCACTTCCTGTGTGGTATCTTTGTAGTAGTCCACTTCATGCCTGAGATAGTCTAGTTCTTTCCTCATGGAAGAAACTTATCTCTCATATTTTATTTCTCTATCAGAAGTGGCATGGGATATAGCCACCCCTTCTCCCAAAAATTCACTAACTTTGGCCTTCTTTACATCTAACAAAGTTTCCTCAGTATTGATAACCATTATGTTGTCTAAAGACATCTTTCTTTTCCTACTTGTTCTTGTTACAAACACTCATCTCTTCTTGTCACAAGTTATTGCCTCAATGTCAACAACTTTGTCTATTGGCTTTGGATTTGTTGATGACCCCATGCTAGCATACTTCCCATGATTCGTGGGGTATGAAAATGTTCCAGAACAAGTGTTTTTCATTTATCTGTTTCTGAGTTCTAACCTACCGGCTCCTTTGTCTCTTTGTCAATTGTCTTCTCTATGATTATCTCTTCAATAGGATATTCTATTTTACTAGTTTTATTAGCTCCTACTTCTGTAGAAATTTCATTAGTTTTATCATGAATTGAAGCATCCTCCAATCTATTCTTTGTTGACATTGCTTGTTGTGTCCTTTCCTTGGGTAAAGTAATTGTTGATGGATCCGTTGTCGTTTCTTGTTTTGTTGGAGCAGGGATTTTATCCTGTGTATTACCCCCCTCACTTGTAACTGTTTCTTGTTGTTGTTCCTTCTTTTTATCCTTTTCAACTTTCTCTTTCTTATGGTTTGTATCATCTGAACTTTGTTCCTGATTGTTAGTTCCACTCTCACTTTCTTGTGTCTTATCTGAATCCATGGGTGGTTCTAACTCTTGTTCTTTTGATGTTGTAAATTTCTCAATTTCATTTGTTGTTAAAGGCGTTCCTTGTCATTATGACTCCACTGAAAGTGAGCTTCCCCTATCTGGATTAGATTCATCAAGAATTGGGACTTTCACAATGTCCACATCATCATAATCATCATCATCATCATCATCATCATAATCATCATCACCTAGAATTGTCAAGTCTACAATTTTAGGGGCAAATATCCCTGTGAACAATACCTCCTTCAAAGAAGCTTTAGGTAATACTATTGGTTATGCTTATCCTCCTCGCACATGCTCTGTGTCTAATTCTAGTTGTGTGATTATTCCCTCTTTTGTTACTTCCCCTTGAGGGGTCTGCTCACCTTATTTATTTTTCATCTCTTCTTCAACTTTCATCTTCTCCTCTATCTCCTCTGCTACCATTTGTTTTAGCCTCTTGAGATGCTATTTCGGCCTCTTCTTTGAATATTTCTTCTTTAGATCTCCTAGATTCCTCAATTTCCTTCTCAGATGCCTATTCTTGTATAGCTACCTCTATAGTTTGTTTGATGAGTTCTACATGTTCATCCATACACATAGCTTTAAATGTAGTTAAATAAGGCTGGGATTTTCTTTTGAGGATTTCATCCCAACTTTGGACATTTTTAGTGAAGAACTCATCTTCAAACTTGCCATGGGAATGAGGAAAATACACCATTACCTACTTAATATGTTTTTCTACCAATGTTTTTTGGTCGTTCTTGTGGTATCTACTACGTCCAAACTTGTATTCCATGTGGCTCAATCCTTGTTTTTTTTTCTTGCCTGGTGTCCTTGAAAAAATAGTATCCCAATTGAAATACATAAGGTATAAAAACCCTCATTTTATATTTGACAAGAGATGCATTGAACCCCTACAAGATTTTTTGGTAACATATGTCCCCTAAGGCCATTCGATTTGGTACATAAACTGGAAGTCGGTGTGGGGCTCCTGTGGCTCCAAAATTTTTGGAATAGGTGCATTTTTCTTCCAAGTACCAATGTCCAATAAAGGAGATGATATTTGTATCTTGTTTTGAGAGTCATGGACACTTTTTTCGGAAGAAAATGAAGTATATCTTGGCCAGGAATAAGTCACAAATCATGGAATATGTTTTTTTATACCTTTTCTCCCACAAAATGTTGAAGAATACATGCACATGGATTTTAGACACATGCTAACTTGAAATCATTTATGAGAAAACATTATTTTCACACACTACATCCAATAAATAAGAGGCCATGTAGAAAAAAGGCACATTCCTTGGCTCAAGGTTCTAATATTTTTCTATTCTAGTGCTCAATTGCTTAGATATAATGGATCCCTAATTAAAGATGCCTCTTGACGTTGCCACTGTGTAAGCTAAGAGAATCCAGGATTATGAGAACCTAGAACAATCCTTTTCCTTGTACAATATACAAAGCAAGGGCATTAGGTACATATAGGGTTCCCTTAGGTTTTTCATTCCATACCACCCTGGAGTCTAGTTAATGAACTTCCCATCCTATTTCCACCAAGAGGCCACTAGTTCGTCGGCATCATGTTTGACATGAAAATCCACTACAAAGTCAATGTTTAATCTAAACTTTGGTTCCCATAGTTTGTAATATTTACTTACCTCCAATGGCAAGAAAACCCCCTCACACTATCCTTGTTCATTGTTAATTAAGAATTTTGCAGTTTCCATGTGACTGATGATCCACTCTAAAGCATATACATAGAGTAGGACAAGGGACCTAGAAACCACCATGTACAATAGAGAACAATATATGTTGGGGAAAACATGGTCATCTAGGGTTCTAATTTCCGGATTGTTGTGGGGTGCAAAATATGAGAAGTTTGAGTGTTTGATTTTATTGAATAATTTGTTCCAAGAAGTTAATAGTATCTTAAACACAATGCTTGGCTTTATGTCCTTGTATAATGACAGATGATTGAACAATTTCTTTTATGGAACTCAAATTCGACTCCACCTTGGGGATTTTCTCTATTCCTTTAAGAAGGGATAGGTTTTATGATTCACCTACATGAGTGCCCTTTCCCTTGGGAATTTTCTGATATTTCATAGTAGCAGGTATTTGGGGAGGAATTTTCTTCAAGGGAATTATTAACAATTATTTCATAGTTCATTCTTATTATCATGAGAAACATGAAAACTGTTGAATTTAAATTCATACCTGGTATAATGCAAGAATTGAATAATAAAATTACTAGTTTTGAGATACATAATTCCTTGAATGAGAAGAAACAAATTGCTAACACACAACACTTGAAACAAATACCTAACACACAACACTTGGAATATAGGTGTTTTCCTCTGCGTGAGCTCTTTTCAAACAATAAACAACAAGAATGGTTAAAAGAAATGTTTACGCTGATATATATTAACTCCATACTCGTCAAATATAGCAATTAAACACTAGGGTATGATAATATTTCATCAATATTCAAGCTTGAATGAACCCACATGTGTGCCACACTCAAAATTAATTATTTACATCGAATGATGGTGCAAACGATTATTTCCTAATTCATCAGCAAGTTCAAAAATATAGTATTTTGTGCATAGTTCCCTTTTTAATCAGCTTTTGAGGTTTGAATATCATCAACCATTTTGAGACAACTTTATCACAATGCTCATCATCGATATTGATGGAATTCTATGTTAAAATCACCTTTTTGATTGGTGCACAATTTTCTTCCCGAGTGGCGATATGTTGAAACACGTGGATCCGTACAATGACGTGGCCTATAAATTTTCACCTAAAACATCAGATGAGGAGTGATAAGAATTATCATGGAAAGATATGATTGGCCAATGCATGGTGATACAACTAAGTGTAGGCACAACTCTCTAAGTGTAAAATAGTGAAAGGTTAATCCTACATTTCTACTTTTGATGACTACGATTAAAGGGGAACATGGGATGAGAAACTGAAATTTAAATTTTCTTACATGGAAATCAGCCTTCAATAGAGATCATTATGCATGCATGGGCTTACATTGGAATGAGAAAGGATGAGATGAATGAAGCATCATCCATCGGTGAAAAGACTTGTCTTTTTGTCTTTTGTAATGCGAAACAAATTTCACTAATGGCCGATGAACTCATCAAGATCAGAGAATATAAATATCATGTTCTCTCAAGATGTCCATGGAATCCTTCAAATCCTGAGAAAATCAAGGAAACTGTATGGATCCTACATGGCAGTCTTACATGGCAATGGGAACACATTTGTGTGATGTGGAAAATGACGTAGTTGGTACGAAATTCTTCGCATATGACATGGCAAATTATGGAATTCCACGTGGTGGGTGACATGGCATATTGAATCACTAATAATCAAATGAATCTCATCTTTACCCACCAGTGGTTGAGATTAGTTGAGCACTCATATTGGACAATTGAGTATTTCTCACGTTCTTTGGATGTGATAAGCATCAGTGAGGTTTATATTATTTCCATACTTTTTCAAGATTCATCGGTCGACACTTATGGACGATGCACATCGGTGATTGAAAAAATTGTTCATGTGTTTCTAATTTTTTTCAAGGATTCTATTGACGCCCAATGCACTATAGAAGGTCAACAAAATTTCCTATAGGGGATGAGGAAAAAGTGAGGTTTTAATGGTTTTCTGAATCTTTTTACAAAATTTTCAAGTCCCTACCCCTTTCTACTCCAATTTGGAACCTAGAAGTGTTCATTCATTTTGGATAATCTTGTGTTTAATATTGAAACACAACAGATTGAGCAAAACCATAAGGAAAACATAAACAAAAGTACCAATAGGTTATAAACCAAAATCAAATAAAATAAAATAAATTAAGTGGTACCCATGAAATACATGATATTTCAAAGGGTGTGTTGAGGTCTCAACAAATAGCGATTTACTAGAAAAAGATAGAATATATGTTCCTTACCTTAGACATAATGATATAACAATTTCAGGAGGAAATTTCGATTCTAGACAACAACCCAAAGACCATTTGTAAATATGTATGTATATGATGTAAGTAACAACTAGCCATGTTTAGTTATTGGGAATCATATGATTCCATGCCTATTTTCCACAAACCAACAATCCATGTTCCACCAAACAAGACCCGGTCATAAAATACCCCTAATAGGAGAAAATGAGACTTTCAACCTCTATGTACTTCAAACCTTTTTTTTGTGTTGCTCCATTGATAGTGAGCATCCATGGACCTGGAAGAGTCACCCAGATATCAAAGACCTTGCTCCATTGCTAGCAAGTGTCCATATCCCCGGTGGATATATTTGCATACCCTCCCTGATATTATCATCTCTAATTGAAATATTCCTTTCTTTTCACCATTTTCTTTTGTTATGATATCTACTACAATAAGTACCCATTATTGGATATATTTTGAGAAGGACATGTATAAATCCAAGAATGAGTCAGGTGACGCAGTCTCTCACCCTCTGCCTTGGCAAAGGTCTCTGCGCTGACCTCCCGGTATTAAGGATCGTTCAAATTTTACCCTCGAGCCAGAGTGGCTCCTTTGATTCTCCACTGGAATCTCATTTTAAATTGACCCACAGATCTTTTCTGCTCCTTGCAGCCTCTAGGCCCGATCGATGTCCTCTTCATGATAGAAAAATGGAATTTTGGGCTTTCGGGCTTTCGGACTTCGCCTTTCCGAAATGTGCATGGTTCTTGTCCTCAGGATTCGCGATCTGTTGAATCCCGATATGCCGATGGACTCTCCCCTTTCGGGAATTTTCCCAAAGGCTTCGATTGTTGCCATGTGTCCCCTTGAAATGGATGGTCCTCGTCACTTCGCGATTCCGGGATTTCAAACACTGAAATGCATATGGGTCTTTACCCTCAGAACTCTTGAAGTTTTGATTCCTGAAATGCTGATGGCTCCCGATCTCCGCCACGTGTCCCAACCGATGGATGGCTCAGATCTGTTTCGGGGTTTTCATCCTGGAGATTCCCGATCCCCTATCATCGAGACTTCCGATATCCCGATTTCCAAAATCCCGAGTCTCCACCACGTGTCCTCCAACCGATGGATAGTCCAGATCAAATCTCGGGACTTCACCAGATGCGAAGTCAAAAGCGCTCACCTATGTGAGTCCTGATGTCTAGATCTCCAAATTGGACGATCGCGTGAAATGTTTCCTTCATCAAATTAATGGTTGTGATTCTTTCACTGTTTCGGGACATATAAAGTCTCGACCTCTTGTCATCTGGACTCCTGATATCCCGAACGTCGATATCTCGATGCGCCAATGCCTTTCGGGACTTTCACTCTCCTATTCACAAAGTTAAACCTCGTGCAACTCTTGTCATATCCAACGATTGACGGGTAATTGGACCTAGATCCGACGGTTTAAATCGTTATTCTGTGCACTCCTCTTGCTCCTTCCTGGATGTGGAAAACCAATGGTCCAGATCTCTTTCCCAGTCTGATCGGGTCGCTGTTGTGCCTCCTCCTGAGCTTCAGCGCTTTCTTCCTATGCTTGGAAAAATTCCAAGTGTCCAAAGGCCTCAACCTTTGCCTTTCCTTTGCGAGCTCCACGAATCCGAGTCCTCACCTGCACTCTCAATGACGTTGTTTCTCCTGAGCTTCTTTTCTCGAATCCTCAAAGGATTTTGACTTCTGTACTCCTACACAGTCTTCACATGCACACAAAGGTGCTCTCCGTCCTAAGATTTCCTGTAGCTTTGACCTCCAAGGAAACTCGTCCTTTCCCCTTTCTCCCTCAAATGGATAATTTGGATGCCCTCCTGGCTATCCTTCACTCAAGAAACCTCTTTTTGAGACTTCCAGGGTGTTCAACAACCCTACGAAGATCCCTCAGTGGATTCTTCCTCCAAATTACAAAACTCAACAGAGTTCTCTTCTTGTGCCTGTCTGCACACCGTCTCAATGCCCTCTTGGCAGAGTTATATAGAACTCCTAACAGTTCGGTCCTCTTATGTGCACCCAATGCACCTGCTCAATGCCCTCCTAGAAGAGATCCACATAAATCATAAGAGGTCCTGTCTGCAACTGTGTTTCTTCCTATACAGCCTTGCCTCCTGAGGTATTCAGCAACCTCACAGGTTTTGCTTCTGAGTTGTTGATTTCAACTTCTGTACCCACTTGGTACGCCTCTGTCTGACTCCATAGAGTTCATAAATGCACCCTCTATGCATGGCTATCAGAACCCACAATGTTCTTCCACACCCTCCTGGTGTGAAGCCTCAAAGACCTCTCAAGCTTGCAATCAAAACAACCCCTGCAAAGGCATAAACATAACATACATTCACAGCATATAAAGAACACTCACACGCATTCAGTCAACACAAAAGTGTGCAGGAAAAAATGTTGTTTATATATTAAATGGCAATGTCTGTTTGTACAAGGTGTTCCTAAGCACGACCTATAACAAGGTCTCGGTTCCTTCTCTTCTGCTCTTTACTCGCAGACCCTATTTTCACCCCTATTCTTTCTACCATTCTACCCTCCTAAATGAGATCAAAATTGATCTTTTACATGAGGGGGCTCTTCGAGCTCTTCCCTCCAATCTACCTACCCTATTCAATTACATTGAATGGGTTGTCTAGTCCACAAATCTGATCTAGATTTCAGCCTTACAAGCATTAAGGCCTACCTACTCTAATGCCTAGACAAAGGCACAACTCCATGGCTCAACAACCTACAACATTAATTACATTCAAACTCAAAATTGAAGATGAATGTTGCGCCTCTCTTCACCCTTGAATGCATGCACTAACGTGGCCATCTGGCTAGCTGGATGACATGGAGAGATGCTCCTGCATCATACTCCTCAGCTGCAAAATTCATGAGCTCCTGCTCATGATCTTCCCATCTCAGCTGTGGAAATACTCCTGGATCCCAAATCATCCTCTGGAGTTGTTCATCCACTCCATCTCCCTGCTGCTACTATTGCATTGTTGCTACCTTTCTGCCCAACTTCTCCTTCCTAGCAGTCTCTGCTGACTCTACCATCAGCCTTCTGATGTCTTCTATCACCTCATCCAGCTACAGAATTGGTTGGCCCTGTTCATGCAGTTTCCCCAGCTGTAAAAATTTTCTACAAATGGGCAGATCATTGTGATCTCCCATGCCTTCTTCATCTGCTACCAAATTCACTTGTTGGATGTGCATGCCCTTCACTATTACCCTTCTCTCTAGGGCTTCAATCTGTTCATACAGATAAACAAAGATAATGCTATCTGCTTCTTCCTCTGCTGCAAACTCCCAGGTTGCAGTCTTTTCAGTCTCCTAGCTGAAAATATTGACCCATTCCTCAAATTTCTCATCATCCTCTTGTTCTTCTTGGGTAGCTTCCAAAGTATGCTCTAATTCTTCTTTGATAGTCTTAGCTGGCTGTCCTTCTTCTATTGTTGTTTCCTTATCATATGCAACGCATATTTCTGCCTCCTCTCGGGCAAATGGTAGGAATATTTTGATTCCCCCAATCATCAAAAGATTTCTCTGATCTTCCTCTTTTGTCAGCTGCACCTGCTGATCCAAACTCACCTCTAAGTTTATGAGTCTCTCAGATAGTCTCATCTGTTCATCCCTGCCCACCTGACAATATGGGATTTTCCCGCTGCCCTCCTGGCAGGCTATGAGATCAACCGATCCCATCTTCACCAGCACCCCTTACTGAATTGAACTCACCTCCGAGTCCATGAGACTTTCAGACAGTCTCGTATTCTTATCTCTACCCTCCTAGAAATTTGAGATGCTTCCCCTACCCTCCTGGCAGTCTCCGAGATCCCACAACGACCTCATTTTATTACCCAGCTGGCAATGTGAAATTCCTTGGCTGTCCTCCTAACAATCTGTGAGATCTTCAGCAGATCTCAACTCCTTTCCCACCTGAAAATATGGAATTTCCTCTCTACCCTCTTGGCAGTTCTTGAGATCTCCAGCTGATCCCATTTAATTCTCTTCCTTGAGAATTTTCCCAGTCTCTGGTTCACATATTTGAACCATTTCCTCAAGTCCGTTGAGGTTTTCAACATACCTCAACCATCCTTTTAACAACCTTCATTGTCTTATGACCATCAACTCCTTGGCTGCCCATTTTACCTTTGTCTTCATGGGCCATTTGTGTACCCATATTGACCTGGTATTCTGCTGTATCCGCAGTTCAAGCTCTTCCATTCTTGCCCTGATTTCGACAAGTTCTTTCCCCTGTTCGGTTGTGCTCATCAGCTCTGGGCTTTTCCTTCCATCATACCTAGTAGCCATGTTGATGTCCCTGTCTACCCTCCTAGAAAATATACTGCTCACTCCTACACCCCGAGTGTCTCAGCTTCTCCTACAGTCCTCTTGACTGTCTTCTTGATTGTTGCCTACCTGCAAACAACCATCACAGAGTCTCCAGCACTCTGTCTTCTTTTGTCTTCTTCCTTTGCTTGAAATATACAAACAAATTTTTCGCTCTGATACCATAATTGATGTGTGTATTAGAGTTTTCTCCTTCTCTGGCTTCCCTTGCCTAAAATGTACAAGCAAGAATCAGGCTCTGATACCAAACCTGACATAGTCTCTCACCCTCTGCCTTGGAAAAGGCCTTTGTGTTGACCTCCCAGTCTTAAGGATCATTCAAATTTTACCCTCGAGCTGGAGTGGCTCCTTCGATTCTCCATTGGAATCTCATTTTAAATTGACCCACAAATCTTTTCTTCTCCTCGCAGCCTCTAGGCCTGATCGTTGTCCTCTTCATGACAGAAAAATGGAATTTTGGGATTTCAGGGTTTCGGACTTCGCATTTCTAAAATGTGTGTGGTTCTTGTCCTCAGGATTCACAATCTTCCAAATCTCGATATGCCGATGGACTCTCCCCTTTCGGTAATTTTCCCGAAGGCTTTGATTGTTGCCACGCGTCCCCTCGAAATGGATAGTCCTCGTCACTTCGCGATTCCGGGCTTTCAAACACCGAAATGCCTATGGGTATTTACCCTCAGAACTCTCGAAGTTCTGATTCCTGAAATGATGATGGCTCCCGATATCTGCCACGTGTCCCAACTAATGGATGGATCAGATCTGTTTCAGGGTTTTCATCCTGGAGATTCCTGATCCCCTGTCATCGAGACTTCTGATATCGCGATTTCCAAAATCTTGAGTCTCCATCACGTGTCCTCCAACCGATAGACAGTCCAGATCAAATCTCAAGACTTTTCCAGATGCGAAGTCAAAAGCACTCACCTATGTGAGTCTTGATGTCTGGATCTCCGAATTGGACGATCGCGTGACACGCGTCCTTCCTCAAATCAATGTCTGTGATTATT
>SNQJ01S0149404.1:10449-33715 GCA_010110895.2 Picea sitchensis | reverse complement strand
TTGTGCCAGAGGCGTGACAAAGTGGACAAACTCAGAGATCTAGGGTACATTGACGGTGGGATACTCGGGATTTTATGCTCAATGTCATTAAGAGTAGAAGGTACACAATGCCCCAACTAAGGGAAACATGGGTTGCTTTGCCGAGAAAATAAGGTCACTGGATGGGGAGAGAGTGCTACCGGTTGATAGTATTGAAATGCAGCAGAGGTGTGAGTACTGCAGAGCTGGATGGGGGAAACCTAGAGGAAAATATCGGAGGGTGTGACTGGGAGATGCAATTGATATTCAGAGGGAATTATTACATGCCAGTATCGATCATATACCTAAAATGGCTGCGTTGGTGGGTGATGACCAAGTACCTGCACATATCAAAACTGAATACCAGACGTGAACAATATTTGAAGATAAAGAACATATAACAGTTATTTGATAATTTTGAACATGAGCATGTGTACCTGGGTGTGATGTGAGAAAAATGCTTCCCAGGGGCCGAGGATGGATGGCGGCCTAGGGAGGTTGGCTATGTAGATGGAGAGATCCTGATCCAGTGGCTGAAGATGGATCAGAAAACGGATGCTCGGAGCTCCCAGAATTGATCCTGGAAGTTTGTCAAAGGGACTATATATAGTTGTAGGGCCCACAATGCCACTTCATTTGTACCTTTTGTCATAGTGATTGGATGAGAGGTTTCATAGGAGATTTGGAGATTTAGGGAGATTGAGCCAACCGATTCAAGATCAGCGAGTGTCAGGTTAGTGGTCGTATCCTTTTGCATAGAAATTAGGATTTATTTTTTGGGCAGGTCTTGTACGGATGGTCGTACAGGGGGTTTTGTGAGGGTGGGCCCCCCAGTGCATAGGCAATCGAATAATGCATGCATGAGTGCACGGTTGTAATTGGGAAAGCTGCACATGGGGGTGTCGGAATGGGGAAAACAGGCACGCATTCAATGCGCACCTGTTCAAAGCACAACATTGCATGCATGCGCAGCTGTGTTCCTAACAGTTGCGCATATATGTGCAGCTGTGTAGCGAAAAAGCGCACTAAAATGTGTGTTTGTGTGTGTGACAGGGGCGCATGTGTGTGCCCCTATATTGTCGACAGTCACACATGAGTGTGCAACTATGGGATGAATAGGTGTGCATATGTGCGCACCTATGGGGGAAAAATCCGTGCCCTTGAGGCAAAGCTGAAGGGTGCAAAAACTTATCTTTTTGGAGATTTTGGTGTTTATATGGGTTGTGATGGTTGATCAAATATTTTGTTTGTGGATGTAGGTGACCAGTTGATGATGCCAATCCACTAGAGTTAAAGGGACTAAAAGTGCATGAGAGAGGCGGTGAGAGATGAGGAGCCGGTTGTATGGGGCCCTTTGGAAGCCTATGGGTTGCTGAAGTTTTTTGAGTGTTCACTAGTGTGGGCACAGGAGTACCTACTGCGGTTCCTGATTTCAATGTGGAGTCTGGATCTGCAGTGTTTTGTATTAGGTGAGCATATTGCATTCTCTACGATGGAGGATGTGTATTTTTTGACTCGGCTCCCTTTTCGGGGAACCTTGTTACCAATAGAGCCCATGTTACCCGGGGATGGACAGTTGGTTGTCTTAGCCCGGACCTATTGTAGTGGAGAGAACTTTATGTCAGGCTCTGTGGTGAGGATAGGGGTGATGGACTCCCTTGTGCATCGATGCATTGCATTGATGATTGTGAGGGTTTATGGGTCTCTTTCTACTCAGCGAATCAGTGGCGGTCAGTTGAGGATCATGCAGAGGGCATTGAGCGGTGAGCACTTTTTTTGGGGGTTGATGCTACATGCCAAGATGGTGGGGCATCTTAACAGGTATAGAGATGCTGACTCAGGGGAGTTTTCCTTTGGGTCCATCTTGGTAGTGTGGTTTTTGGAGAGGGTTCCCATGTTGTGCCCTAGAGTTTTATTAGACGCACCTGGTGTGCGAGAGCCACGATTGAGGCGCTGGGTGAAGATTTTGGTTCGTCATGGGGGTGGCGAGAGTGGCCATTATTTTACGGCCAAGCTTGCATGAGTGTGGCATCATATGCCACATATTATACTCCAGTTCCCCTATAGTGGGGTGGATTTCTGGGATGACCCAGAGATTGTGCCACCCCCTGGAGAGGTGTTGGACCGTAGAAGTATGGTGATATATTTTATGTTTTGATCGTTTAGATAGTATAGCATATTCTTTATGTATGGATGGATGTCGATGCTATCACTTATTTGTTATGTGTGCAGATGTGGGACCTCGCGGGCGAGAGGTTGAGATGGTCAAAGTGTCGGCTCGTTAGGGGCCTATGAGACCACCACGGGAGGAGCCACAAGTAGGGGAGAGATGGCGGCGGGCTGAGGGTAGTGCAAGGCCAGCTGGTGATGAGAGAGCAGGCAGGAGACGTTGTTTTTATGATCCAGGTGCAGGTCCGTCACATGCTCCTCAGGCGGGGCATGGGGGAGAGTTTGAGGATTTCCGTCGTTGATTGGAGGAGGTACTACAGGGAGTGCTCAAGGGTATGTGGACATGTATCCAAGATGAGGGAGTCCTGGAGCAGTGTGAGGGCCTTCCGGCGGAGTTGCGAACCCTGATCTGCAGAGAAACTGTAGCGGGGGCAGCTATGACTGGGTGACTGCCCCCAGGACCTGAGGGACACCTACCTAGTGGGGCACCTCCTCCAGAGAGAGGACCAGGTGGTGGATCCCTAGAGGTGCCATGAGTGCCTCTAGTATGTGTAGTGTTGTATTTATATAGGCTTGTGAGCCCATTTTGTATATGGTGTTGTGACACTGATTTTGTACTTATAGGGGTGAGGTGGTTCACCTACCTACAGATAGTGTAGATGTTGTATTATTTTTTGTAAACATTGATGGCACATTTGATCAAGATATATATATATATATATATATATGGATATACATTTTGGGATCCTTGTGATTTTAACATGTGTTTATGTTTGTGTTTATGATGTCTAATTTATATGTTGTGACAGACTTTTGATAGGTTATGTATGTGTAATGATAACTTGATGTGATAAATGCCAATATAACACTAGGTTAGTCGTATTATCTACTATTTGATTGCGTTGTCTTGGGATATGTGTAAATGTGATTGAATCAAAATGTCGAGATAAAAGTCTAACTTGCAGGTATTTGCGGAAGAGACAAGGATCGCAGACACGATACACATTGTTGATATGGAGGACAACGATTTGGGAATCGAGTAAGATGCTAAGGTGATGAATACGGTGGTGGCTGGCCTCGGTGAGGAGGCCAATGATGGTTGTGTATTCTTCTTGGTTGTTGGTTTTGGAGCCCAAGCATATGCCGTCGGAGTGGAGCAGTTCATGTGAGGGGGTATAGCGGTCCCAAGCGGTCAAAGAGAGATTCTGTGTCCAACAGCTAGCTCCGTCGGTGTAACCAATGTGGTAGGCCGATGGAGGAGGCATCTGTCAATAACACAAATGATAGATTATATGCAAGGCATGGAGGAAAAAAAAGAATATTAAAAACTCTACGAAAAGTGTACAAAAAGAAAAATCCTAGTGTAGAATGGCTACACTCAGGCGTAAAATTTCTTTAAGTACAACCCGTTGACAGGTTCTTTGAGAGAGTGTACTTTGGGAGAGGCCAGGATGTATGCGCATTTAGTGAGGCAATGTTGGATTATGTAAGTTCCATGCCATAATGACTTGAATTTTCCATGGACGAGGGTATCTGGAGCAATATCGTAAGCAAGGACTAGGTCACCTTCGTTGAATGATCGAAGGTTGGCATGGAGATCAAAGGTGGCCTTTGCCATTTTTTGGCTACTTCATTGTTCTGTAATGAAGACCGACGGTCTTCATCCAGTGACTCTAATTTTACCAAATGCTGCTCCATTGGAGCAGTGTTGGGTAATAGCTCAATAGCGGTGTGTAAGGTGGGGATTTCGAACTTGATGGGGAGAATGGCCTCGACCCCATGGAAAATATGAAATGGTGTGAAACCAGTGGTAGTTTTAACTAACATGTGATAAGCCCATAGTGCGGAAAAAAACATATGGTGCCAATTGGTCTTATGTTTGTTAACCGTGCGCTGCAACATGGTTTTGAGGACCTTGTTGACCTCCTCTACCTATCCATTGGATTGAGGGTAGTATGGAGAGGCGAACTCATGGGAGAAGCCTAACCTAGAGGAGAGTTCAATGAAAATATCATTCTCAAAGTGTTTCTCATGATCAGAGACTAACTGTAGGGGGACTCCAAGGCAGGAGATGACATGGTTAAAGAAAAAATGCGCTACAATGTCAGCGGTGTTGTTGAAGGTGGGCATTGCTTCAACCCAATTGGTGAAGTAATCGACTACCACGATGATGTATTTGTGTCCATTGCTAGATGGAGGGTGTTATCAAACTAAGTTGCCTTGGGTTTTTTAGTTTGTTTCCATCTTTTCCTAAGCTTTAGATTTTAATTTTTTAAATTTTACCCCTTTTAAAATTGTGTTCGTTAGGACCCCCTTGATAAATAAAGTGGTGAGTCATAACTTATGTTTTGATCCTCATTTGATTTTTGGACTTAGAACCATTTTTTTTCATGACTTAAAATTTGGTCCCCCTCATGATTTGTCACTAGGATCAATCCTCTCCATGACTAGATTGATTTGACAGACCATTTTCCTCATTCATGCCCTTGTAGCCATGCCTTGATGTCCTTTTCTTACCTTTCCAATCATTTTTTGAAATTCCTTTTGCTTATTTTCCAATCATTTTTTGAAATGGAGCGCTACCCACTCATCAAGAGTTTCAGAGAGCCTCGCTCATCATCATCATCATCATTTTCCACCTTAAGTTATGATTACAATGCTGATGTCATTTTCCTTTTTTTCAATGCCGGGAATTGGTTAAAAATATGCCTTCAAGATCTCATATTTACAAACTCTGATAACGATTTGTGATTTTAAAAATATCAAGATTGTTGCACTACGCAAACTCCCAGTTCTGACCAATCAGCAATAGCACTACTAGATCTGATGCTGAGGTAGATTCAAAGGTCGGGATGGTCATGACTTCTTCCTAAAATCTTGTTGAGGCTTCAAACAAATGTTTATTCCACGGGTATCCCGTGTTTCCTCCTCCGTATATTGGCTCTTCAAAGAGAGTTAGCGCTCAGAGTTTTGGATTATCGTGCTTGCATAGTTGAAGAAGACCTTTCCTCACACAATTATATCCTTGTCTCCTCTCATTTCAAACCTATAAACTTCACTACCTATATGTCAAAGTCGGATATATCCTCCCACCATAGCTACACAACTCACAACATCTAAACAATTCTATCCTCTGCATACGCAGTGAGCTATCTAAAGGTGTTGCTTATGTTGATCATGTTGTCATTGATGCAAATGGTTTGATTGATTGACGTCAAGTGATTGATTGATTTCAAAGGATTGTCCAATGGGATGATTTATGTAATATAATATGTATTTCCTTTGGATGAGAATGCATAGATGAAGATGGATCAATGAGTTGTCATTGATACATGATGAAGATGGAATGATGTGGTTCCATTGGTATATGATGCATTGTTGGAAAATGTATAGATGACTCATTATTGTCTTATCATGATTGATAAGGTAACAAATGGATGAACTCCAAAGTATCCCTCTTATGAAAGCCCTCATGGAAGACGGCGGATTGAGTTATCCTAGAAGAATGGTTGGAGTACCCATGCTCTACCATTGTCTTTATCAATGCATTTTCGATAGGGTGTACAAACCTGATGAAATCAAAAGTGGTCCAATTATGGTGAAATCCCTCACAAAAAGACGCTTTTACAGATTGAGTTACCCTAGAATAAAGGTTGGAGGACCCATGCTTGTAATGAGGAATAACGATGAAGATCAAGGAAATTGTTGTGAAACTATCCTAGATGGATAGTGCTTGTCATGCCATTTCGTATGTGGAATGTCACATAAACTTCCTGTTTGAGAGTTATGGCCTACAAAGATGAAGGACCCTCGTCACATGAAGGCTTGAAGCCCCAAAGTCAAAGAAGTCAAAGTGACCTAAAAAGAAGAAATGATAAAATAAAGTGACAAAATCAAGAAGGGAATATTTATGGAAAGTGGTTAACCCTGTAATAAGGAAAATAGGTCAAGTGGACCTAGAAATGGGTTAATATTTATTCAAGGTGGATTATTTAAAATAATCAAGAGAAGTGAAAATCAAGAAATGATAAAGTAAGGTGACAAAATCAAGAAGGAATATTTATGGAAAGTGGTTAACCCTAAAATAAGGGAAAATAGGTTAAGTGACCTTAGAAATGGGTTCACATTATTTAAATGATAAATTAAAGTGACAAATTCAAGGTGGATTATTTAAATAATCAAGAGAAGTGACAAAAATCAAGAAATGATAAAGTAAGGTGGACAAAATCAAGAAGGAATATTTAAATGTTAAAGTATTGTATAACTTTCTATTTATGGAAAAGTGGTTAACCCTAAAATAAGGGAAAATAGGTTAAGTAACCTAGAAATGGGTTAAGGACCTAAAATGGGTTAAGGGACCTAAAGGATTAAAGTATAAATAAGATAGCAATGGTCTCTTTGTAGATCATCTTTTGTGGATCAATGGAGAGCTTCTTCTGAATATATTTTGGAGTATTGATGGAGAGTTTCTTGTGAGATCTTCTTGAACATTCTTTGGCGTGTGAAACACTTGAGAATATTGAGTATATATAGGTTAATGAGGTAACCATGGATATCTGCCGAAATTTCAGAGGAAAAGTGAAGAAAAGAAGGTCAAATGCAAGGAAGGATAAATCTTTTGATGGTGCTTTCTAAAGCATGTTATTTTGCTGTGTCATCTCAAATTCATTTTCGCTATAATGTTTTATATACAATGATTCAGATCCTGAAATTTCTTCATGCAAGTGAGAAAACATAGCCAAGTATCTGTGGTTAAAAATTCAGCTTGTGGGTCATTGTAGTTTTGGAGTTACACTCCGTGGAAAATAGGGTTTGCCTAGTCCCCGAACTAGTCAAAATCGTGTGTTTCGAGTAAAACGTCAACTCTTCATAAAATATAAAAAATCAGTGAGACCAATTGTGTTGGCTATATTACAGTCTTTAGTATTCGTTATAGCTCTTACATCTATTCAATAAATATTTTTATGGGTACCTCTACAAGGCTCTTTCTCTAGAATAAGACATATTTCAACAATGTATGCCATTTTTATATAACTCCTTTTCCTCGAGAGGTTCCCAAGTAGTGCCACTTGGAGAAATTTAATAAAACACAATAAGAAAAATTTTGTATAAGTTTCATATTTATTCAAGACAGTGTACAAAGTTATGATTATTTCAAGTTATAGCTGTTGACTAGTCCAAACTAGTCATGTGAGACAAGCAGCTTGATGAGTTGGCACATACATGAGGGGTGTATAGTTGATGATGTTGGTACATATTGATGAGCTCATTGTTGATTAGTATTTGACACATGATTGGTATATACTTGGTACATGGTTGATTTTACCCTTTATGGTACGTGCTGATTACAGGTTGTTCGCAATGTGTTGGTGCATGGTTGATGCCTTGCTTATGGGTACATTGATATATGTTGAGGGATTGTTGTATCATCTCAGCTAAGGATGAGAATGCAAGTCGAAGCCTATATAGAGTTGGTTTTCTTGTAGAGTTGTACTCTTTTTAGTTGTTGTTGATAAAACCCCAGGGATTGTAGTCTATAATAAAAGAAAATTGTACATACATCTCAGGTTCTTGTGTTCATTGTGGTGATGACTTGTTGATGATATATTGCTAATATATGTTGATGATATGTGCTCACATATAACCTGGTTATAAATGACAATAATGGGTAAATGAATAAATGTTGAATATTAATTGATTATTTTTGTGCAAGAGGGAAGTTTTGGGAAAAGAGTCCCATTAATTCCATTCACCCCCATCTAAGTGTGGTAGGTGTGTCCAATACCTTAGTCCGCAGACCGGTGGTTCCCTCGCATCCTTTGACATTTGAGTTGAGTTTTTTCTACCCAGTTTCAAAAGGTCAATTATAGAGTACCCTTTCATTGTCTAAGTGTTCAATACCTTCACAAATCTAAGGGAGGGATTTCCACAACCAAGTTTTAGCTTACTAGCAATCAATCTAGTTTAAGGGGAAGTTCTTGTAAAAGTGAAGCTTTGTCCATTTGAAGCTTGACTTTAGGTCATCTTGGTCATTACCACCCCATATCCATAAGAATATCTCATCCTAAGCTATGGATACACCTCAGATGTATAGTTCACACAAGGGGGCAAGGTAGTTAGAACTGAACCTGTGTATATGCATCTTTTTGAGACAGAGCCCATGGTAAGAGAAGTTTTTCAAAGAGTGGATTACCTCTTCTACCGTATTATGCAAAAGGTCATCCCGAGGTGACAAGAAAAATTTTCTCCTTACATTTTGATGGTCGAAAGACCAAGGTAGTGGGATTTAGAATTTGAGGTGACCGAGGCCTCTATTTCAACTGCAACAAGAATCCCTATCACAAGTGAGAAATGGTTTAAATCCATGGCTTTAAATGCATCCTATGCCAAATATTTCCTTAAGCCTGAACATCAAGCTAGTGATTTGTCTAAAGGTGTGTCAAGGAATCATTTGATTGAGAATTTTGATAGGATATTGAAGATCATTCGTAGATACTTTTTGAAGAACAGTCTCTACCAAAAGCCTTTATCCTACAAAATAAGAAGGGTAAAGGCATTGAAAAGCTCGTGGAAGAAAAATAAACCCTTATGAAAAAGAAGAAAGATAAAGATAGAGGTATCAAGAAGCCTGATGATATAGACAAGGCAATTCCTATGCAATAGGAAGAGAAGACCATGAAGAATCCTGTTGATATTGTTCATGTCACTACTCCACCTGATAGCCATACATTCAAAAGATTAATCAAGCAACTTAGGAATGTTAGGAACGTAGGTGGCTCACCAAGTCGTAATCCATGTTTCTGACAGGTTAAATGAAAGAACTCATGATGGTGGCTAAAGTTACACCCTTGACTGGCAGGTTCATGTTAGAAGAAAGGCTCCAAAATTTCTCCATAGGGAGCTCAAAACCTTTGTATTGTTAAGAACCAAATATCATAGCATAGAAAATCCTAGAAAAAGTACTCAACGCCCTAAAAAAAGAGATAATTTCGTGATAATAAGCCTCTTCGAGGGGAAAACTCCTTTACCCCACTTAAATGTTCAAGTACAAGATGACCAAATGAAAATGTCTCCTTTGGTATATAGAGACTATATAATTACAACTAATGGCCTAACCGACATAAATAAAATAACATTACTTAATATAATAATATGCCCCAATTAAGGTAATGAGTCAATATTAGGGCTTAACATGCCCCCTCCCCTTGAGACAAGTTTTGTCCAAGAATGCTTGAGTAACCTTGATGCTTTTGTATAAAAGAATCATCTTCACAAGTGGGACCTTCGATAGTTTCTCCATTTAATGAGATACTTTGAAATGGATCTATTCCTCACCGGGTGAATTCTTGTGTCATTGATGGCTTCGTGGATCCAATATGATTTTTCCTTCCTCGCCAAGTTCTCGCAATATAGTTTTTGAAACTCAGGGATCTTGTTGCCTATAACCTTCTTTAAGCATGAACGGGAAAACTGGTGTACTCAGAAGATGCAAAGTAACACCAAATTTGTATTTCATAGTATCAATCTTTTGCAACTCCTTATATGGGCCATAGTACTTGGTGATAATTCTATTATCCCTTCTTGGCTTGCTTGAGGCATATCCACATAGGTATGGTTGTAGTCTTAAAATACCCAACTCCCTACTTCCAAAACTTCTTCTCTACAATTAATGCATGTTGATTTTCTGTTGTTTCCATAATGCAATTTTGTGCCATGGTCGTTGTCCTTAAGATTTGGAGAACTTGTTGTTGATTCTCATGTGATCTTCTACCGCTTGAACCTTAGATTTTTCTTTTTAGGAGAAGAAGGATGGAAGGAGGGTGGTATCTATAAAATGCCATATAAATGGTGTCATTTTGTTTCATTATGAAAGGAAGTGTTATACCACCATTCCGCCAAGGGTAACCATTTCTCTGAACCATTGTGTTTGTTTATTAGAGACAAAAGAACGGCGTACTTCCTGCATATTTGTTCACTATCTCTATTGTCCATCATATTGAGGATGATAGGATGAGCTATGAGCCAATTGAGTACCCAAACAAGAAAATAATTATGTCCAAAAATGTCCAAGCAAGAAGATGGGACTTCACACATACACAATTTGGGTCGCCATGTAGCTTTTGAACCGCTCCATGAATGTGGTGGCAACTGCATTCAGCTTTGAAGGGATGAGAGAGTGCACAAAGTGTGCTGCATTCTGGTACTTCTATCAACAATCACCATGATGACACTCTTTCCTTTAGACTTTGGTAACCCTATGATGAAATCCATGGAAACCTCCCAAATAATTTGGGATGGATAATGGTTGTAAAAGACCTAGGGTCTTAATTGCTTCTTAATCTTTATTTTGTTGGCAAACCAAACATTCTCGCACATTGTAAAACCTTTTGGAACATCGCTTTTAACGCCTATCCCAAAAAATCCTTCTTGACTCTATGGTAGGTTTTCAAAATTCCGAGTGCCCTCCCATCGAGAGGTGTGGAAATTCCAATAGTACCTTTTGTTTGAGTTGGGAGTTCTACATAAATATAGCTGCATATTTGTCACCTATAGTGAATCATTTTTCCATGTAAAATGTATCTGATGTACTCGAATCCTGCTGCAACCTTGAAATGAGAGTCCACACTTTTTTTTCGCCATTCTTCCATTCATCCTCGGCTTCATTATCCAATCGGGTTGATGATTGAGATAGCATGCAGCAGCATCAACATCTTCATCATTTCCTAAGAGTGCATCTACCACAACATTTTTCTTTCCCTTTATAGATGATTTCAAAATCATAACCCAATATCTTGCTTACTCATTTTTGTTGTTCTTCCTAAGATAGTCTTTGTTCCAAGAGTATTTAAGACTATCATGATCCTGTTTTGACCTTTGAAGTGCTCTACCTATTAGGTAAGCAATGCATTTTTCAATGCATGTGTATTACATCATTTATTTCATAAATGGGTTTGTGTAAGTCCTTCCCTTGAGTGGGCGACTTTCAAAAAGCCTAAGCTATGTGCCTTCCTTCTTGCATTAGGGACAACACCACCCCATTTCCGAGTGCATCACATTCCACAATAAAGCGTTTTGTGAAGTCTGAGTGGTCAAGACAAGAGCTTTACACATCAATTCTCTTAGCTGTTCAAAAGATTTAGTTTCCTCCTGAGTCCATGAAAATGCATCCTTCTTAGTGTTGTTAAAGGTGTTGCTATTCTTCCAGTTCCGAACAAACTTGTGGTAGTAACTGTCAAACCCAAAAATCCTCTAAGATTCTTTAATACTATAATCAGCCACCCATCATGGCTCTTTAATATTGTTAAGGTCTACCCTGACACCTTCATGAGATACACATGACCCAAATACTCTTACCTCCTTTACTCTAAAGAAACATGTCAACATGTCAACATGTCGCACATGATCCTCCCAAGACTTGTTATAGATTAGTATATCATCAAAAATACTAACACAAATTTTGAAGGAAGGTCTTGAAAAATGGAATTCATCAACCTTTGAATGGAAGGTGCATTTGTAAGGACAAAAGGCATGACCAAAAAATCATAATGGCCTTCATGAGTTTGGAATGTTGTTTTGGGATATCTTCTTCCTTCATTCCTTTCATCTAATGATACCTCGAACGGAGATCCAATTTCAGGAAATAGATTGCTCCATGTAGTTCATCTAACAATTCATCAATGACTTTGTAATTGGAAACTTATCTTTACTAGTGATCTTGTTGAGCTCTATAACTGGACACATATATTCCATGAAAGCACCTTTTCTTGGAATACCATTACCACTGGTGCAAAGTAAGAACTTTGGCTAGGTCTAATAATGCCATTGCCTAACATTTCTTCAACCATACCAATTTCACTCTTTGGGCTTAAGGGTATCTGTTTGGCCCGATGTTAGGAGGAACACCCCTGTGACTAGGTGAATTTCATGATCAAGGATTTCAAGTGGTGGAAGACCTTTGGGAATATCTTCAAATACTTTGAATGCTTATCAATGATCCTTTGAGATCTTGAGGAATAGATGGCTTTAGATGTTTGAACATCTAGTGAGCATAGTTGTGCAATAACACCTTGATGCCCCCTTTTTCAATAATTTTTCTGTCAGAGCTTATCACCTTTACCGTGCTTCCTTATGATACCTCTTAACTAAATTTGTTTTCCTTCCAATGAAAAATTTCATGAAAGTTCTTGAAAATTAAAAGCCATTGCTCCTAATGATTGTAACCATTGGATTCCTAGTACAACATATGCACCACCCACTGTATAGCACCTCATCGACTATTCATTACATAAGCTGCCCCATAGTAAGATTTGATCTTATTGCATTTTCCTGAGCAATTGGTAGTTCCTCCATCTACAATCATTACTTGAAACTCGGTGCTAGATATACAAAGTAAATCAGATCTTTGGCTAATTTATAGTGAATGAAATTATGAGTACTACCAGAATCAATTAGGACTATTACCTTTTATTTTGATGTATCCTCCCATCTTGAGGGTTTGAGGAGTGCTAATTCCATCCAATGCATTACACGAGCTCGGGAGTCAACTCTTCAACCTAAATTGCTTCTAATGCTTTCTTTCATCTTAAGATTGTTCTTGTTCTTGTTCTTCTTCCTCTCACAATCTATGTAGAATAATTTCTTTCCTCACCACACTTATGTCCCTTTAATGCACTTGTTGTCACAATTAAAGCATAAACCTTGCTTTTATTTCCTCCAATTGTTGAGGTGTCAACCTTGTAGGTTGAGGTGTTTTAGAAGAAGGAGCATTGGTCTCTATAGATGTTAGGATTGGTCCCTTCTAGTAGCCGTGAGCCATATTTACTTTCAACATTTCTTGCCACCTTAAATCCATTCTCCAATGATTTTTGTCTCTGCCAACCTCATGTTGAATGTTATCCTTTAAAGTTCCCGTGAATACATCAATCAAGTGCTCATCTAGAATATTGGTTACCTTTATATTCAATCTTGGAAGTTCTCAATGCCCTGTGAACTCCAACCCCTTTGCTCGAGATTTATCAATCAAGCAAAGAAGGTATTGTTTCATTGTATCCTCATAGTGTGCTATCATTTCTTCCATGAAAATTGTCCAAGTGGACGCATTGATTTGAGAGAACAAATTCATCGATACTATACAAATTGATTAGGGTTCTAAATATAAAGAAGCAATTTGTACCTTTTGTGTATGTGGGTACATTATGGAGATCAAAGATTTGCTCCATTTTAAGTATCCATGTAATTGGGTCCTTTCCATCAAACTTCCTCATATCAATCTTAGGAACGTGGTCGGGTCTTCAAACCAAAGTTTTGGGTTTCTCCATTCTGATTCAATCTTCCTTGTGTCCTCATCATGAATTACATGAAATTATGAAACTCGCACTTAATATACTATAGACTGACCACAATCCAATGAAACCAGTCCCACAATTTGGATACTCTAGGAATAATTTATGATTGTTTTAAATTGAACACTTTGAGACTAAATAATAGGACTAGTCAGACACCCTATCTTACATTGTGGTGTATCTACAAATTTAAGATGACATAGAATCAACTTTTTTACCACATATACCTTACTAATGTTTGTAAGTAGCCTCCGTAGTTCAAGGTCTGAAACGCATAAAAACATTTAGCAAAAATTCTAATGACTCGGCCAGGATGTATTCCATAACTCTATCTTGTATTGTGCTGTACTCCCAAAAGTATGGCCTCGTGAGCTGAATTTTGAACCCAACGTATCTTGCTCCATCTACTAAATATATTCCAAGTTGTTCCTTCAAACATTGTATAAAAAAATTTATAGCAAAAATGCCAAGGTGTCTCTGATGTAGCAAATAAACCCAAGACCTTGAGCTCTATACCATATGTGTTAAAACCTATCAATATAGCATAGAAAAAATCCCTCTAAAAAGTACTCCACACCTTAAAAAAGAGATAATTTCAGATAATAATCCTCTTCGAGGGGAAACCTCCTTTACCCCACTTAAATGTTCATACAAGATGATTCAAAATGAAAATGTTCCCTCGTATATATAGGAGACTGGAGGTATAATTACAAATTAATGGTCTAAAGCCAACATAAATAAAATAACATTTCAATATATAATATGCCCCAATTAAGGGGTAATGAGCCAATATTAGGGCTAAGATTTATAGGTAGAAATTGCAGGCTTTCTGGCCCCTTAATAGGAAGTCTAAAGAAGAGTTATGATTTTCAAGATGAAGTGGATCAAAGAAACTTGTAGGTATTGGTTGAAGATGCAATTGAAAAGGAGACACCAACAACCAAAGAGAGAATAACGCCATTGAAGAAGCTTATCACTGAATTTTTTCACCACTAAAAGGAAGAAGCTTGTTGTTCCAAAGGAGGATCCTCCTTCTACAAGAAAGAGTGTCAGGTTAAGTGTCAAGGTAACGAAGTAGCTGGTGAAAGGTGAGCCCCATTTTTGAAGATGGTTCCTTTTTGTGAGGATAAACTATTGTTGAAACATTACCTCTACCACCTATACAGGATTCTAAGTGCTTATTCTTCATAGTTTTGGGATTTTTGTGAAGAATTAACTCCTTCAGCAGTAAGATTGCAGACATTCAGTAGCGTTATGGCACTATAAAATAGTATATTTTGGTGTTCCACTGGTGTGCTACCTACATTGTTGCCAAATCACCTAAAGATAATGGTGTTGATATTACTCAAGGTTGCTACTTGCTCTGCACATGTCCAAGTGGAGGTGTTGCATTTTTTGATGGAGCTACCTAAAATTTGCACAAAGACACACAGTGGCGCTACCGAAATTCGCTACCTAATTTCTGGCAAAGATGGAATTTGCATAGAGACACACCAGAGTGGCACTACCAAAATTCGCTACCTAAAATCTCGCAGAGACCGAATTTTTCATAGGGGATAGGAAGATTTGGCGCTACCTTTTCTACTTGTCTAGTTTTGAAATGCACTACAGAATCTTACAAAATTTGGTGAAGGCACTACAAAGTGCGCTACTCAGAGTGCTACCCAAAGAGGCTACCAACAAACACTGGGAATCTAGGAGGGTCAAGCTAACAAATTTTTGGATAGCTGGTGATGGAGAGAAAGGAAGAAATAGTAGTTGGGAGCATGATGACATCCACATGCTCCTAAAAGACACATGGAAAACAAGGAGTTGCGCAACAAAGGGGGATCAAGTTAGTTTGAAGATTGGTTGGATTAGACACCAATACTTTACTATTTTATAGCATAGGTTGTTAGTCAAGTTGTTGAATGAAATACATTCTTAGATATTTTCATGGGAAGGAGGCTAGCTCGTACCTCCAATTGTTGCCTCCCTTTTTTTTATAAATAGATAGATGAAATTCTTTAGTAGGTTCGAATGGTTGAGCAAGGCTCCATCGTACTGTAATATTTTGATGAAGTTATTGTGAACTAGTTGTATACTTGACTGAATATATCTTGGTTAATAGAAATCAACTTCTTTTTCCAACTTATTTTCTTCTAATGCTAAAGTGTTCATGATTTGAATGATTCACATGAATGGTTGTGGTAATATTATGGTGTATGTTTGATTATTATATTATCATGATGTTTCTTTTGTGTCCTTAAGTTCTGAACTCAAGAATATCTTGTGTTAAGAATCTTTATTCCTTAGGTTGTTTGCAGACCTGATGTTTACAACAACCCCTACATTCCTCCCACTGAAGTCTTCCCTCTGTTCATACTCACTCCCAATTACTGATTGAAGTTAGCTAAGACCTTGATTGCTCGTGCCTGCTAGCCATGATTTCTGAGTTGGAACATTATCATCTTGAGTCTTATCCATTTGACCTCTCAAAACTCTATTACATTCACATATAAACTGATGGGTACTGGGCTTGCCTTCCAAGCAATCCGAAGGTGATTCCTAGTGCTAACATTCTCGACATCGTTGTCAAGGAACGATTTGAAGACTTTGCCCTGGGACTAAATGACACAGTTTACTAGTTCTATAGGTTCATTATAACTTAGTATCTTGAAGATTGCATCTTGCACCATGCAACTCCATTGTTTCAGATATGGCACCTAAAGGTAGACATATGATATCAAATTCACAACTACCTTTGGTTCCATCTGAGGCCGACCCAGAGAAAATAATCAAGAAGGGAAAAGCTTCCCCAAAAAAAAAATTGTTGCTGCTACAACTGATTCTGGTCAGTTGCCTAATTCCACTCTTGATACTCTAGTTGTTATATCAAGTAATATTTCTTTACCTTCTGCCAAAGTATCTAAGAAACTTGATTTTGAAGAGTTTCCTATCGAATACTCTTCCTTTGAAACTGATTTGAAAGAAAAAAGCATTGACAATTTTTCTTCCCCTGACATTGAGAGGTGTTTCAATCTTGATAGTTTTGAAGATTTCCCTACTTTAGTCTTTGTTACCCCACCTCCAGTAAAAAATTATGCTTCCAAAGAAGTGGAAACTTTGTCCCCTTTATAGACTTTACCATCTTCTTCCAAGACTCAGCCTTCTTCTGTGAAAACTGAAACCCCCCCTTCATACTTTTCTTCTTCTCCTAATCTTCACACAGTTAAGTCTCCTTCTCCTCCTTGTTCACCAAGAGTTCAAAATCAAATGGCAGTTGTTATCCCCCCTGCAAATAGGATGGATGCCATAGTGGTTGCAAGATACACTCCTCTAGTCTTACCTCAGCCAATGAATTCTCTCCCTCCTGGAGATTATTTGAAATGCATGCCCAAGTTTACGGGAGAAGAAGATATAACAGTTGAGGAACATCTTGATGCTTTCTATAGCTGCATAGATAATGAAAACATTGAAAATGAGGATGTGTGGATGAGGGTTTTCATCCAAAGCATTTTTGGTTAGGCTAGGAAGTGGTTTAGGGGTCTGGCCCCTGGATCCATTACTGGAATTGAAGCATTAGATGAATCCTTCTTAAGGCACTAGGAGAACAAAAAGGACTTTTTGTACTACATCACTGAATTTTGATCCCTAAAAAGGAAAGAAGGAGAGTCTGTCTCTTACTTTTCTAAAAGATTTAACAAAATGTATAATAAGATTCCTGATGAGATGAAACCCACTGAAACTTCTGCAAAAATTACTTATGCCAATGCCTTTGACCCCAAGTTTTGCCTTCTACTGAGAGAAAGAATATCCACCTCCTTAGTTCATATGAAAGATGCAGCCTTGGAGGTAGAATCCAACATAGTGGCATCTGATAAACTCAGAGGGAAATATGATAGGGATAGAAGAAAAAGAAGAACTAAAGCCTCAACTTCTGACTACCATATTTTTCATCCTCAAGTGGAGGAGATCACCAAATTAGTAAAATCCCTTTCCACTGAGATAGAGAAATTAAAACTGGAAGGAAAACAGACCTACATAAATACTCAAAATACTGATAACAGAGGTAACTTCAGGAGACCAAATAATGCTCCCCAAATCCTTCCCAGAGATCCCAGAAACAGAGAGAGAGATGGTCAGAGGGTACAAGCTCCTTTACAAAACAACCTGGTTGCTTATGAAGAAGGAGAGGAGATAGAAGTTGATCCTAAGATTCACTACTTAGGTGACACATCCCCATCCCCACACTTGACTCAATCTTATTACGATCAATCCTTGATGGATATTCAAATAAATTCATTAAGTAAGATAGAGAAAGCAAAAGAAAGTACTAATAGATATAATTTGACATCCAAGAGGAATGAAGAAAAAACTGATGCCCCTAATTAGCCTGCCCAAAAAGAAAATTATGCCAAGGCTATGACAGTTAGCAGTAAGGAAAAAGACTCTTAAATTCCACAAGTTCTGATTAGAATTCCCATACCACCTAATATCAAGTATGATTTAGAAGTCAAGTGCATGCCTTCTATACCGAACAATGTAAAATATTGGAAGGTGTTTGAAGATGATTCAGAACTTAAAAAATTCCTCGAGACTGTTGATGAGTTTTCTGCATTACACATTGATCAGGATCATGATTCTGAAATTAATCCTCATGTTGATGTTTTCCTTAATAAAATTTCTAATCATCATATTGTGCAGCTACCTAGCAATCATATTCCAAAAGGACTATTTCCTTTGGAAATATTATTTGACAGGAACAATGTGGCTGTGAAAAGGAAAGTATCCATTGATGATGCTGACATAATTGAGTGCAATTTGGGCACATAAAAGAATCAAAAATATGTCAAGTTGTCAAGAAGCCTATCAGAAGAGCAGAGGGAAGAATATACTAAGTTGTTGAAGGAATTTGTTGATGTACTCGCTTGGACATATGAAGATCATAGAACGTATGACACAAGCATTATAGAGAACAAGATTCCATTAAAAGAAGACACCAAACCCTTTAGGAAAACGTTGAGGAAAATCAATATTATGTTGCTTCCTGTCATGGAGAAGGAGGTAAAAAATATTTTAGATGAAAAAATTATCATTCCTTTGAGGTATTCTGAATGGGTGGCCAATTTGGTCCCAGTGTGAAAAAAGAATGGAGAAATCAAACTTTGCATTGATTTTTGAAATCTAAACAGAAGCTCTAAAAAGGATAATTACCCTTTGCCCAAGATGGAGCACATATTACAGAGGGTGAAAGGAGCAGCCAGGATGTCCATGGTTGATGGTTTTTCTGGATACAATCAGGTCTCTATTCTTCTAGAAGATGGAGATAAGACAACCTTTACCACTCCTTGGGGTACATTTATGTACGCCAAGATGCCCTTTGGTTTGATGAACGCATGGGAGACTTTTCAGTGAGCTATGGACATATCATTTATTGGAGAGAAGGACAAGTTTGTTGTTATCTATTTAGATGACATAACAATGTTCTCTCAGTCTGATAAATAACATTGTGATCATTTAAGAAAGGTTTTCTTGAAATGCAGAAAATTTGGTCTCTCTTTGAATCCGAAAAAATCATTGTTTCCCATGAAAGAAGGAAAATTATTGGGGAATATTGTGTCAGCTGAAGGGGTAAGGATTGATTCCAGTAGGGTTGAAGCTATACAAACATTTTCACTTCCTATATCCAAAAACGAGGTTCAATATTTTCTGGGAAAAAATAATTTTTTGAGAAGGTTTGTGTCAAATTTTGTTGAGTTGGTTAAGTATATCAAAACCATGCTGAGGAAGGGTAGTGAAATCAAATGGACTATTGAGTCCCGTAATTATTTTGATCAGATAAAGAAATATTTGACTAAATACCTGGTCCTTATTAGCCCATACTACTCCAAGTATTTTTATTTTTTTTCTTTTGCTTCTTTTGATACAGTAGTAGCAGTTTTATTGTAGAAGAACATTGAAGGCTTAGAGCAGCCCATTGCCTTTTTCAGCAGGGCATTGAGAGATGCTAAATTAAATATGACATCATGGGTAAGAAATCCTATGCATTGGTTAAATCTCTCAATTCCTTTGGATTTTATGTGTTGCATTCAATATTCATTGCTTATGTCCCATCAGTTGTTGTAAAAGAAATTCTTATTCAGCCTTATATAGATGGAAAAAGGAGCAAGTTGATTGCTAAAATCCTTGAATTTGATTTGGAAATTAAGCCTACCAAATTGGTTAAAGGCCAGGGTTTAGCCAATTTGTTGGTTGAATCAAATTGCTCATCATTGGGGGTAAATTTCATCCACTCATGTTCAGAAAATTAGCAGGCTGAATTAACTGATAAAGGTTCTCAAGCCACCCTTGCATTGGCAGATTGCAGCTAGTACAAGGACATTATTTTTTTCCTACAAAATTTACATCCTCCAGATGGTATGGAAAGGAATAAGGTGAGAGCCTTAAAACTCAAATCAATAAAATATTTCCTTATTGATCAAGTTTTGTATTGGAAAGACCCATTAGGAGTGATTTTGAAGTGCCTACACCCACAAGAAGCCCAAAAGATTATGTTTGATTTTCATGAAAGTTTATGTGGGGGGCATCATTATTGGAGAACCACAGCATACAAGATCCTCAAGGCTGGGTACTTATGGCCTATTTTGTTCACCGATGTTTGTGCTAAGATCAGTGTCTGTGTTAAATGTTAGAAGTTCTCTCGAAAGCAGTAGCTCAAGTCTTTTCCATTAAATCATGTGGTAGCTTCACGACCCTTTCAACAGTGGTGCCTAGATTTTATTGGGGAAATTCATCCCACTTCTAGTGGTCAACATAGATGGATATTGACTTCTATATATTAGTTTACTAAGTGGATAGAATATATTCCTACAAGGAATGCTTCCCACAAAGTGATCATTGGTTTCCTTAAGGACATTATGGCAAGGTTTGGATGTCCGAAAAAAAATTTCACTGATAATGTTGCATCTTTCAAGGCTGAACCATTGATTCAATTATGTGAACAGTTTGAAATCACGTTGATTCACTCTACCCCTTACTAACATCAAGGGAATGGGCTTACATAATCCTCAAACAAAATCTTATAAAGATCATTAAAAAGCTATTAGAGGAGAACAAAAAGGCATGGGACTCAAAACTCAAGTTTTCTCTATGGGATGACAGAGTGACGACAAAGAGGTCCCTGGGACTTTTCCCTTTCCAGCTGGTGTATGGAGTTGAGGCCATTTTTCCTTCTGAGCTTGCCTTACCTGTGGAAAAATTCTTCCAAGATTACCAAGGGGAGCCTGATCATATGATCAGAAGGATTCAATAGTTGGTCGAAGTGCAGCAGACTCGGGAGAAGCTTGTAGATAAAGCACATGATCATCAACTGAAGATCAAGTAGGCATTCGACAAGAAAGTGAACAAAGAGGATTTTCAACTAGGCGATTTGGTGCTCAAGTGGGATGCACCGAAGCAAGACAAAGGCAAGCATAATAAATTTGAAGCTTTATGGATCATTCCCTTCAAAATCTCTGAGGTATTCTCTAATAACACTTTCAAGATGCAGAATATTGAGAATGAAGAAGTTTTTGGTGGCCCTGTCAATGGGAATTTTCTAAAAAAGTACTTTGCTTGAGCCTTGAGTGGCTTTTCATGACATTGTAAATATTATCTTTCTATTATTTTTGTTTCCATAACTGACCCCATAACCCTAGGATAAGGCACTAAATCTACTCATTATTGGCAGCCTGCAGGGGGCATGCCACCCCCTATGGAGTCAATGTTATCACACTAAGTTGACTTGATTTTTTTAGTTTGTTTCCATCTTTTCCTAAGCCTTAGATTTTAATTTTTTTAATTTAACCCCTTTTGAAATTGTGTTTGTTAGGACCCCCTTGATAAATAAAGTGTTGAGTCATAACTTATGTTTTGATCCTCATTTGATTTTTGGACTTAGAATTGTTTTTGTTCATGACTTAAAATTTGGTCCCCCTCATGATTTGTCACTAGGATCAATCCTCTCCACAACTAGATTGATTTGGCAGACCATTTTCCTCTTTCATGCCCTCGTAGCCATGCCTTGTTGTCCTTTTCTTACTTGTCCAATCATTTTTTGAAATGGAGCACTGCCCACTCATCAGGAGTTTCCATAACGCCTTTCTCGTTCATCATTTTCCACCTTGAGTTATGATTACAATGTTGATGTCATTTTCCTTGTTTTTAGCACCAGGAGTTGGTTAAAAATATTCCTTCAACATCTCGTATTTACGAGCTCTGATAATGGTTTGTGATTTTGAAAAAATCAAGATTATTGTGTTGCACAAACTCCCAGTTCTGGCCAGTCGACAGCAGTGCTGCCAGATCCGATGTTGAGGTAGATTCGGAGGTCGGGATGTTCGTGACTTAATCCTGAAATCTTAATGAGGCTTCAAACAAATTTTTATTCCATATGTATCCTGTGTTTCCTCCTCTACACATAAATTTTCAAAGAGAGTTAGCGCTCAGAGTTTTGGATTATCGGGCTTGCATAGTTGAAGAAGACCTTTCTTCACACCATTCTATCCTTGTCTCCTCTCATTTCAAACCTATAAAATTCACTATATGTATGTCAAAGTCTAATATATCCTCCCACCATAACTACTAAGCTCACAACATCTAAACAGTGTTATCCTCTGCATACGCAGTGCGCTACCTAAAGGCATTGCTTATCCACACTATGTCTCCCCTGCTTCCTTTGAAATTTGAGTCAAGCGTTTTCTACCCAGTTTCAAAAGATTAGTTACAAATTACCCTCTCATTGTCTAAGTGTTCAATACCTGCACAAATCTAAGGGAGGGATTTCCACAGCCAAGTTTTAGCTTACTAGCAATCAGTCTGGTTTAAGGGGAAGTTCTTGTAAAAGTGCAACTTTGTCCATTTGAAGCTTGAATTTAGGTCCTCTTGGTCATTACCACCCCATAGCCATAAGAATCTCTCACCCTAAGCTATGGAGACTCCTCATATGAAGAAGTCACACAAGGGGGGAAAGGTAGTTAGAAATGAACCTGTGGATATGCATCTTTTTGAGACAGAGCCCATGGCAAGAGAAGTTTTTCAAAGAGTGGGATGACTCTCTTTCTGCCAAAATATGCAAAAAGGTCATCCTGAGGTGACAAGGCAGTTTGCCTTACATTTTGATGGTCAGAATACCAAAGTAGGTCATTTAGAATTTGAGGTGACTGAGGCCTCTATTTCAGCTGCAAAAGGAATCCCTATCACAGGTGAGAAATGGTTTAAAGCCATGGATTTGAATGCAGCCTATGCCAAATATTTCCTTAAGCTTGAACATCAAGCCAATGATTTGTCTAAAGGTGTGCCAAGGAATCAGTTGATTGAGTATTTTGATAGGATATTGAGGATCATTCAGAGATACTTTACATGTGAAGGGAGGTTTAACACATTATACCAGTACCATATAAGGCTTTTGTTGCATTTTACTGGTAAAATTGAAATGAATATTCCCTACTATTTGCTAAGGAGCATAGGTAAGATGTCAGACAGGATTCAATCCAAGTCTAAGGATGTGGATACTAGAATCTTCCACTCTGGATTGATTAGAATGCTAGTTTCTTAGGAATTGGGTAAGAAAGATATCTCATGGGAACATTTTGTTGTTGATTCCCACTTCAAGTTGGATATAGCAGCCACTCCTTAATCACAGAATGCAAGCCCTTTATCATCCATCGGTGTTGCTAAAGCTGGTACCAGCAAGAAGAGAAAGGGAAGAGTTCTTT
>SNQJ01S0149404.1:0-10439 GCA_010110895.2 Picea sitchensis | reverse complement strand
ATTTACAATAACCGACATGATCAATCCACAAAAGGGGATTGATCTAATCAATAATAAATATATTTTATCTTTATCCACAAAAGGGGATAAGAATATTCTTTGCAGTTACACAATATTTTAACAATGTTTTCGCTCTGTGTTTCCATTTCTCTGAATTTCTTTATGTAATTCTTGAAGAGTGATTGATTGCAATTTAGTACTACATCTACTGTGATCAATTTATATCAGGAGTTCATTCAATAACAACTTTTCCTCTGCTATTACTGTAAGTAAACCAATACCTATGATCTGTGTGAATTACTACATTTTATATCTTGTTCAAGGGTGCATTTTCTATTTTTCTTTTACTGCAAACAAGGTGAGACTTATTTGTAATTGATACCAGACTTTGTTTACCAGTTTTGTAAATATTTCTACATCATTTGAAACTATAATTGTGACTCAGATAAAGAGATACAACCTCTGTACTATCTTATTATTAATTTCTTTTAAAATATTATTTCTCATAAAATTGAAGGAAGAAAAAACACTCACAAAATATTTCATTCTAAAACCTTTGATGTTTGACATTATTCTTTGAGCCTTAGAATTAATATCAGGAACAACATGAAACATATTTTAAAAGAGAGAGGACACCATAAAAAAAAGGTAAGAAGATTATAATAGAAAAGGTTCAGCCATTATTATGCAGCCATGACTCTGATCAAGCAAATGCAAATCTCCATTTTTCTTATTCTTCTTCTTCTACACCATTCTTCTCAAGGATTTATGCTTGTATTTCTGAACTGAGTATAAGGTTGATAATTTTTAAGTGTCTTTCTTTTATTCTTCCAATATTATTTCTCTAGAAGATCATGGAGTATTTTACAATCATATATGTGACTGATAAATGTAAGCTAGGATTGTCTAAATGATTCATGGAGGTTTAGTTCTTACATTTGAAAATCTCTGTTTATGAGTATTAGTCAATTGGTTTACTGAAATGATTTATATTGTTGAATATATTTGATGAAACTCCACAAAGAACTACTTTGGGGTTTGACTTTAATTATTTATCAAACTCCGAGTTTATGATCATGATATTTTTGAAGTGCACCTATCATATTCACTTATGTTTTGAATGCAATACTCATTTAAAGTTCTCTGAAATGATCAACACCATTTCATTCTTTTTATTGTGAGATGATTGCTGGAAATATTGTTTTCATTGATGCCAAATACATGGAGAGCCTACAATATTTCCAATATAAATATCACAATCCTACAAATATCCAAGATAAATATTGCAAAATGGATATGGTTGAAAATATTATTTTTTTGGTCAATTTGGATACTCTATATTTGAAGGAATGTTTACCCTACATACCTAACTCAAATGGGAGAAGACGTTACATGGTTGGAAAAACTATTCCCATACCTTTCCAACAGTATATGGAAGTCCCTATAAGTCCCTAGGAATGAGGAGATATGAATTTTTCAGTTCAACAACCCAGCCAAATTTTTTATGTCGGCTCAGCGAGTCTTTTGGGGACATAATTACTATTAAAAAAAGATATAATTTAACATTTTTAGTGCAACCAAGCAAGATATCAAGTTTGAGGTGAAATAAATGTGTTGGTATGTCTTTCCGGTGTGTAAGATAAGTGTAAGGGATTCTCTTAAGGTATTTATTATTATCAAGTGACTGGATCTTTCCGTTAGTGAATGTTGCCATCAATGGATGTTGCCGTGAATGAATGTTTCTGTGAGTGGATTTTGTTATTAATGAAATTTGCAGTCACTGAATGTTTCCATCAGTGATTACATTTTGGGAATGATGCTATGAGGATTACTAGGGTTTGAAGGATTGTCTGTGGAATGAAGCATGGAGGTGAAGTCAAAAGTACTATGTGTATGAAGATACTGGATCAATGTCTACACATATCTTATTGAGTTGTTGCTTAGTTGAGGATATTGGTTTCTCTAGTAGGTTGGTCCTACATCTTGTTGAGTTGGTTCTCATTTGATGAGATTAGTGTCTCCAGTAGTTTGGTTCCTACTGTTTTCACTGAAATTTCATCCGCAAATGGTTACAGGAATCCAACATCTCCAAACACCCATTAGTTCATCCATGACCCAAAAAATGAATTTCCAAAGGGCACAAAACTATACAAATGGTTATAAAATCAGCATGCGCTAAGGATACAAAGGAAGTGCGCACACGTGCAACAGTCTAAAAACGCCGGAAAAGTGCACATGCGCCCGATGCGCAACTGTGGACGCAAAAAGACACACATACCTCAGAACGATGCATTTATGATTTTGGTCAGCCTTCCACTCACTTCTGGTTCATCTCCCAAGTTGGTTTGACACCCAAATCTGATATGAATCCGAGTGGGGGGCTGGTCAAAGACCTAAGGGTGCCCTGAAGAGCCCCTTGTTCACACTAAAGACTGGTTGAATAATGCCTCAAAGCTTTGCTATAAAAAGAGGCCATGGGTGCACTATATTTCCAAGAATTCATTTGTATTGTTATGTTGCCTATATTCTATTAGAGGAATCTATTAGAGGAACCTATTTCCTCATTAGAGCATACATGCACCATTTCAATTATCCATTCACATCACCTCTTGAGTGAATGAGCTTTGGATTTCTTCACCATTTCCTTCTAGTTTGTTACTTGTAAGAAGAGATCAATCATTAGGGGTTCAAGAGCCCTCTCTTGGAGGAAGAGGGGACCCATAAGTCTCCCTTTCTCTTTGGTGTTTTCCCACTAATACAACTTATCCATTGGTGGCATGAATGTTGTTTCTTTTTTGTTCTATTTCCCTTATGCACTTTAGTTTAGTTTCTTTTATTGTTATTAGCTTAGTTCTTTGTTCATTTCTTATGCTTGATGTTTCTAACTCTTGCATTCACTGTTATCTTGTCCAACTAACCCAACTGGACTTATAAGCATCCTTATTTTGCTCATTTAGGTGACGAAAGGGATGCAACAAATTGACGACTCCACTGAAGATAGGTATCAATTTCCTCCCCATTTGGGTGGTTTGAGCACTTATTTTCGGTTTATTTAACTTGTAGGAACCATAACCGACCCATGCCTGCCTGCAAAAAGATAAATTTGGAGCTGAGCTGAGAGAATTTCATCCGAAAGTTTCTTCTCGGCCATGTAACAGAAAGTGCGCGGGTTTTTAAACCCACAGACACATATTCTGAGCACGTGCGCCAAAATCACTGTGTTGCTTAGTGCATTCTGCGCACCTGCATCAAAAAGTCATTTTTGATTTGCGCATTGGCGCCAAATGCGCCTCTGTCTACTCTGCAACGCGCACATCTGTCCAGAAAATCATACATTGTAATGGTTTTTGTGATCTATTGAAGTCCCATAGCCTTCTTAAGTTTGATTCTATGCAGATTGTAATATGCACCACACTTAGATTCCCTCTCCACATGAAGGGTTAGTCAAAATATAGGCACTTAGGGGGTTAAAATCCATATTTATCCTCTTTTTTCTTTCATTTTTCCACATGAATGGATTTCTTTGATTAAAGATAAGTTGGAATCATTCTATATCACAAATATAACCACTTGCATTGAGACTAGAAATTGAACGTCAATCTTTGAGTATGCTCTTCTCTCGCGCCATAGAGCGATCTTGAGAATCAGAAAAAAAAAAAAAAACGATTGAGGGGAAATTTCATCTCCCTTAAAAGACAAAATATTTAGGAGAGGGCAACAAACCCCCTCGGGACTCCTCTTAGTTTCTTTTTCAAACACATCTTAAAATTGTAAGGGCCCATACATGCCCACCTGCTACAAAGATATGATAGTTTTTGAATCTACTTTCTTAGATTACATCACTAGGAAAGTTTAAAGGTTTTTTGTAACGGGTCCATACATGCCCACATGTCCACAATCTAGGATAGTTTTTAAATATTTCTTAGATTAAATCACGCTAGGGAGTTAAAGGATTGGTAAGGACCCATATGTCCACATGCTATTTCTCTAGGGACTTTAAAATTCCGCAAGGTTGTACCAATGGAATTCAGTAAATTAGGTAATCAAGACTTGTAAGGACCACACGAAGTCCACATGAAACAAGGTGACACCTAACTTATTAAAATTTTTTCCACACTTTCACTTGTTCACGCACAAAGTCACTACTCACTCACATAGTTTCATCTGGAATTGTGGAGGTTGAAGTAAGTTTCCTCCAAAGGGATCCTGAAACACCCCACCCTTTTCTCAACGAAACTATCCACTCCCACTTAAACTCAACGAGGTTGGTTCATACCCCTAATATCTCAAACAACCACATCTAATTTTTTTCTAAACACTGACTAAGTTTTCCTCCACATGAGGTGCCAAAAGAATTTTTTTAGTCTAGGTAGGATCTCGGGGATAGGCATCCAAATAAATCCTCGTTATCTGGTTTTTGCATCTTCAAACAATAGAAGTTATGAAACAGGGAACTTTAAAATCCTCCAAGTCATGTGTTCCTAACACCATAAGGCAGGGAGATACCCATGAAGGGTTGAAGGCCGAGGTCCGATTGTTCTGTGTGTCCCCCCTTGAGGCACCCACCTCTTGGACGGGATCCAAACCATGACCCATTTCTTAGGCCGAAAATCTAAATGTCGCACTTTGACCGAGGTACCTAGTGACCAAGTTTTAGGACATCTACCCAAGTGGCAATTGTGGGCTGCAATTGCACCTTGATTGGATTTTGTGTGTCTATTGGGAAATATCGCCAACTCTTTCGGGATATGCCCCCTCTACCCCTTATGTCTTTTATGACACGAGCATTTGTTTTCTTTGTTCTCCCACACAGACAAAATCTACCTACCCACATGTATGCTTCTTTATCAATTGATTTATGTATGATACTCTTGTGATTACATGCGATTGTGAGATATATTGTGACAGTCCAAAAATCATAGCAAATACTCTTGTTCATTTATTGCTCTCATCACCATTTTCACACATCCACTTTGCTAGTCAGACATCATAGGGGACCCACATAATCCTCGTCGTTCCAGACACTTGCTAAACCTCCCTCCCATTCTAGGGGGATTTCCTAGTCTTGCCAACTCATCGGATCCACCTTCTCACACCCTTGTGAGTGCTACCATCTTGGGATTCGCTTTGCTTGGTTCCACTTTACTTGGGTCCACTTCCCAAGATCAATCATCCACTCTCTTTCCTTTACAAGGAAGAGGGGGGCACAATTCTTCCCCAAGAGGAAGTATAACCCCACCTAACCCCCCTCAAGGGCCAGGTACCCAAAACACTCACACCATGGCTGGAGCTAATAGTCCACCACCACCCCAGATGCCATACTTGGCTTCCCTCAACATACCTGATCTAACTAGACTCACCAATGATCCTATATTGCATGACCCCACATGGCTTTCAATGCCTACCAAACTCCCTTCAGACATCCCCAAGTTTGAAGGAAAAGAGGGAGACGACTCGACCAACCATATCATGACCTTCCACTTATGGTGCTCTTTAAACAACATCATGGATGACTCCGTCCAATTGATGTTATTTCAATGCACACTCACTGTCCCATCAACCAAGTGGTATGTAGAAGAAAAATCTGGGTCCCATGTGACCTTTGAATCTTTGGCCAAATCATTTTTGACCTTCTTTTAACTACCAATCTGTCATGACAATGGCCTCGAACTGCTCTCAGATTTTAAACAAACCTACGCTACACACATCACTAACCACATTCATGAATGACGTCGGTGACGCAGTCTATGCAAAGATGACGCCACCAAGCAACAATGCCTCAATTGGTTTCTCAAATCACTTGTTTCCCTCCTTGCCAAGGATGTGGCTGCCACCTTCCCCCAGTATGAAGAAGAAGCCATGGACAAGGCTCAACAGTTCGAACTCATTTATTCACAATCAATATACTTATATATGGTACTACCTGATGCCTTGAAACTCATTCCCTTCGACTAGGACAAACTTGGGATGTCTCACTCAACAGATGGATTGATTGGTACCAAAACACACCACAATCTACACCCCCAACAACCACCTATGTATGGAACACCTCAATATTTGTCGGTATATGGAGGACCTTCTTATTATCCTCCTCCCCCTTATCAAAAACCATACCTTGTTTCCCTTCTTCCACCCATAAGTGGACCACCGCCGACACCCACAATACGCCCAGTTGTCCAATCAAGTTCTAGTACCCCCTCTTCCTCAGCTTACACCCTAAGCACTAGTGAAAGCACTACGCCTTCCTATATACCCTATAGACCATTGCTACCAAATAATCTGTACTTTTCGTTTCCTGGACCTCCACAACCCATGGCTCCACCACAAGGACACCCACATGCTGGGGTTAATTTTGTTCAATCCTCTCCCATTCAACAATATCAAAATTTTGAACAACTGAATATAGAAAATATGACTCATCAGTCGAATAATGCCAAAAATAAAGGAAAAAACCAAAACAATAATAATCTAGGACCAGGAGGAAACCAAAACCACCCCCAAAAGAACCAACCTGCTGGGAGCAACTAGAATCAGGGGAACCAGAACCCCCAAGGGGGAAATAATAACAAACTCTAAGGGAAGAATAAAAACAATCTTGGGAAAAAATTCCCTTGTGCCCTTTGCAGTGATTATGGACATTATACTCACTATTTCCCTCAAATCGTCAACTTTAAATGGATGAATAAATCCAGAAATGGACCATGTCCCCCAACACCGCTTGCTCTGTTGCATGCCCCTCAACAATATGTGCAACAACCACCCCCAACTATGTTGCAAAATCCCATTCCACACCAAGGGGTGATGAACACCCAATAGGAGAGGCATCTTGCCCCACCATAGATGGGATAGTATCCAAACCCCAACACTCCTGCAGACGACACTATCCTCCTCACTAGAGAGGAAGAAGTTATTCTACAAACACACAATCGTCAATATAGTACACCCCCTGACTTCGTTCCCACTACCTTGGAAGCATCCCCAGTCACAAATGAACCACCTTTGATGATTCCTCTCCCTAATACTGAAACAGCCCTTCGTATTCCTCGCATCCCATTACACTGGAATGTCAACAACCCTAAAGCTAGGGCGACACATAATTATAGTCTGATCGACGACTTGGCACAATATCCTACTGCCATGTTAGTTTTAGAAGTTATTCAAACTTGTTCTACTCAACGGAAGTCATTACTCTCTTCCCTAGGGGCATTCAAGCCTGCTGATACTCGACTCATCACATTTGATATTGATAGTGGGGAACCCCGTCTCCCTGCTTTGGTTGCTTTCTAAATACCGGTTAAAATCCAGAACATCACAGTTCATTGCTGCATCATTGATTAAGGTGCATCCATATGCATCATGTCCAAAACCGTATGGCAGAAACTTGGCTCCCCCGAGCTCATACCATCCACCATTACTCTAAGATCTTATGATGGACGACCATCCTCTCCTAAAGGTCTCTTTCAAAATGTCCCCATTGAACTAGGGGGCAAGACTATCCTCATTGACATTGAAGTTATCGACACTTCGCTCAATTACAACATCTTGTTAGGATGTATCTACATGTACACGATGAAGGCTGTGGCCTCTTCTGTGTTTCTCACAATGATGTTCCCCCACAATAGGAATATCATCATTATTGACCAAGTGTCACATTACGAGCCCAACCCTTCCTCCAACATCGATAATATCCTACCCTTTGTCCACACTAATCCCTATGCCTAGCCACTCATCAAGATGGGTCCCAGAATTTTCAAAGACCCATCCTCACTAGGGACATACCATGGAGCACCACTGCTCATACATCCCTCAACACAAATATGTGTCATCTCATCTAATGGAACATAAACTGGAGATACCCTTCCTCCCACAGGATCTTCCTTACTATTTGACATCCCACTCATTGTAGAGCTCCTTCCTCAGGCATCACTTGAGAACTCTTCATCTCCCCCTGTTCCCAATTTAACCCTCCCCCAGGGCCACATCCCAGTTTGGGAGACAGTCCCCCAAGACATAACTCAAATCCGCTTCTTTTACCCCCCACCGGGCGTACAATATTTCCAGATCTCCACAACACTTACTCTTCCCAATATGGTGTTGGAAATTCCAGTATGGTATCTACATCCACCTGCGATGTTCCCTCAACCCTCCCTCCCTCCCAAAACAAAAGGAATACCAATGCAGATTCCAATACTTACTCCAACCACACCACCCTCACCCCCACTTTCTAACGCCACTACTATAGTTGGGGGCAGAAGGAAGAAGAAAGATCCCATTGCTCTACTTCCCCCACGAGTTCATCCTCCTTGTGCACTATGCGAGAAAGACAAACAACCCACCAATAAATGCCCGTCTCTTCCTGAGCTACGCAATTTAATTCAACTCCCTAGGGAAACGACACCACTCATCACTTCCTCCAGTACTACCACTGCATCCCCTAATACATGTAGCAAAGGGTTGCGAACCAAATTTGCATGCGCCATCTATTTAGAGTATGGCCATTACACCCACCATTGCCTGACATTACCTCAATTTCGGTAGACACTAATGACAGTCCACCAGAGCTTTCAACAAGAACCCCTTCCATCCGAATCATATCAACCTCATGTCACTGACATCCACTATGTCGCAACCTCAATCAATGAATGCATGATATGTCCTTGCTCTTTATGCGAATCACTTGATCATTTCACATATCAATTTCCTATGATCATTGAATACAGGCGTCGCCAAATGGCCCTTATTCAAAATCCTACACCCCCCCTACTGCTAGCAGAACCAGTGATTACCCCTACTCCATCACCTGATATGGTTTATATCTTTTCTCCCGAGCCTGAGGCACTTCCCATTCCTCCATGGTTCATAGATAGTATCAAGGAGGATTTTCCCCCAAATCCCCCCAATTCTCCAATTCATTTCCCTAGGGAAATTTGACACCCGACTAGCATTTTCAACCCACAGTATCTTGATATTTGGTTTATGTCGAGCGAACCCTCAAAACCCCCTTGCATCATTCCCCCTACCTATTCACCAGAATATAACCACACAGTGAAAGTCACCAATGTTACTCCCTTGGATCCCCTATATTATGGACAGTTCCACTGCGACGAAGACATCCTCGAGGAATTAACTACCCCCAATTTCCCATGGGATCCCCTCCATCACAAAGCGCTCCTTCTTTCACAAGAAGCCTTTACGCTTCCCAAACAAAACCCAATATACACAAAAGAAACCAAATATTTTCTCCACTCAGGGCATATATATTGGTTCAATAACCCTATCCCTACCCCCGATGCTTTTGAAGAAGGAAACATGGCCAACATTTCCCCCACTGTCAAAATTGATATTTCCATCAAACCTGGAATCATAGAGGAAATCACCATCGATGCTGCAAGCTCTCCTGAAGAGCTCATAGCTTACAAATCTCTCTTCCAGGAATACCGAGACATTTTTTCTTGGTCATACACATAGATGCCTGACCTCAATCCCTCTATTTTTGAACATCGTATAGACACATGGCCTGATATTACCCCTGTACGACAAAAGCAACATCCATTACACCCATCCAAAGAGGCAGCCATCAAAGCCAAGATTGACAAATTAAACGCTGCAGGGTTCATATACCCCATCGCATATACGTCATGGGTCTCCAACCCCTTCCTTGTTAACAAAAAATAGGGTACTATCCGCATCTGTACAGACCTTCAATGCACTCAACATCTCGAGGACTTACGCATTGTCTTTCACATGTGTCATCAATACAATATCCACTTGAACCCTCTCAAGTGCGTATTTTCCATCAACACTGGATGTCTCCTTGGGTTCATTGTCTCCCAACACAACATCATAGTGGACCCCCTCAAGGTCCAAGCCATCACAAAAATCCCCCCCCCCCTCATAATTTACGCTAGCTGTAAAGATTACAAGGCAAAGCTAACTTTTTACGCCGCTTTGTCTCCGATTATGCCACTTGTGCACACTGTTTCCTTCACCTCTTATGGCAAGATATCCCATTCCAATGGAATCAACATGCCCAAAACACTTTTGATGATATTAAAGCGACACTCTCCAACACCCTGTTTATTATCCCACTCGACTATGACCACGACTATATCCTCTACTTATCGGCCTCAACCGTCTTAGTAGCAAGAGTTTTCATCCAATTAGGGGATGATGATTGTGAGCATGTAATTTATTACATTATTAAAAACCTTTCAGGACCACCCTTGAAATACAATCACAAAGAGAAACTCACCCTTGTAGTCATCCTCGTAGTCCAAAAACTGTGCCATTACATCCTGCTTCGAACTACCAAGGTAGTAGCAGATTCCAACCCCATGCAATACTTTCTCATTCGTTGACAAATTAATGGAAAATTTGCTCGATGGATCATCATCCTTCAGGAGTACGACCTCAAATTTTCAACACCCAAGAGCAAGAAA
>SNQJ01S0149403.1:6889-23414 GCA_010110895.2 Picea sitchensis | reverse complement strand
ATATTCCTTATGTTGCATGTTGTAGTGGAAGAGAGTTCCTTATCTATAGCAGGATGAATCAGATTCTTGTAATGCTTTGTGTTGAGAAGGTTAGGTAAGAATGTGAGTAGAAAGGTTGGGATGAGAAATATAGAATCTTATTGCTTGGTTTTTTCACCATGGTGGCCTGATAGCCTAGGTTGGTGGTGGTATCTACACTAGATGGTTGTGGTTCAATGGAAATTTTCTCTTACATGGCCAATCTCTTGGACCAATTTTTGTTAAAAGATAAGTCTCATTTTTTTTATTTATGAATATGAAAAATTACTACTACTCCGAGTCATAAAACAATTATGTGTTATGCATGCTATGTGTCATTTATTTTTTCAATTTTGAATTTAAGTATACAAGGAAATGAAGGAAAATTTCATGATGCGAGAGAAGAAAATGATTTACACCTGTTCGGAAATTTGTTTTGGATCATGGAGGTGACCACCCTTCAAACCTGCATTTTTCAAAGACATTAAAAGGTTAAATGACTGAATAATAGCTAAACATCTATGACCACCCATATTGCTCAATTATGTCATCGCTCTATGATTTCAATGTTCAGCTTGTTACATTAGTATTCCCAATCAAGGTATTTAGCATGTTTATGCATGGAAACAATTCCTCTTTGTATCCCACCTTGTGGAATCACAAGACCTTAACATTGAAATCCTTGGGTTCCTATCCTTGGCTTATTTTTCTACTCGTAATGATTTGTGGAAGGTTCAACATCATTGTACATATCATAGAGGAATGAATAAGTAGGCTTTGAGGCAATGTTGAGTAGAAACACCATGTCCATGACACAATAAAAAGAATGGTAATGCTCTTTGTCATGTGAGACACAATGAAACATGTCAGAAGACTTTCAAAGTTTCATATATCATGTCACAAGATTTTGGAAGTTGCATCATTAAGAGAAGATGAAATTATCATTAAGTGTATAGCAAAATTACATTCACAGATATATACAATCCATAGAAATAGCCTTGTGTATATTATCAGATATATAATGTACATCTAACTGTCTTATAAAATTATTACATGACATCATGAATTTATTTTAGTCTTCTTTTTTTCTTTCCAGTTCTTAAGCAAATCATCCACGTTCATGTCTTCGTTTACTGGGTTCTCTTCAGGATATGATGTTGTTTCAGTCCTTTCATGTCGATTACGTCTGGTCTCGTACCCACAGCGTGGATGTTGCTGTGAGGGTCCATCACCTAAAAAAAAAAAATATTAAATTTATATGGCCAATTTTTAAATATCATTGAAGTAGTTCATTAATATTAAAAAAAAACTCTTCAATGTAATTATTTACCTGTCCTCTAGTCAGCATCATTGGAATGGCTTCCGGCCTGTTCACCTAATCTCTAGGTCAAGGATGATCATCTATGACATTCTCTGCCATTGAAATGTCAAAATTTATAAGTACAAAATTATTAAGTATATGATTAATATATAGACATTTTACCATTGTGCGCCTCAGTCACAGGAACATCTTGGGGCTGCACCTCACTAGGATGGGGCTATTGGAGAGCACCATGATCTTCTGGCGATGTTTCACTATCAATTCTATGTTTTTTAGTACTAATGGTTTCATTGATAATGCTGCTTCCTTGATCAAAACAAAGTAAGACATTAAATTATGGACGATGTCAAACATTTCCGTATTTTATAAGTAACAAAAGGTTAATGTGGACTAATTTTTATTTACCTTATCCCGCAAATTGGATCTTGGGGTTTGCCCCATGCTTTTCCTACGATCAGCCATGACTTTATAACCGTACTTGTAACCAAGTTGGAGGTCTTCCTCCATGGTTTTAGTTTCAAATTCGTCACCCTGCATTGCATAAGGGTATGGTTTTTTAATGTTTTTTGCCACAATTACCTTAAAGTTGTAAGGTGATACAAATAATATTCTTAATATGTTCGGGTATTTATGATTCGTGACTGTAACCTCGAGTAGCCGCCCTGGCCTAGCTTGTGTTGGCCATGTTTGGCAATCCTTGCTTTGGTTTCCTTCGAAGTGTTAGGCAACCTATCATCAAAATTTTCAAGTATGTTATATATAACCACACTTTTATTTATATCTAAAGAAAAATAAAGCTAGTATTGAATTCAAAAATTTGTAATTTACCTTGGTGTACCAATTATTTGTTCTCCTGATTTTTTCAAAATATTCTCTTTTGCATCATCAATGATCACCTTCCACTCCCTCTATGGAATTGAGGGAGGATGCTCATACCTAGGATTTCTTGCCAAGCTTTGTCTATAAACATCCTGGGTATATTTTAAATATTCACCCGTTGTAGATGTGACCTCTTTCGTATTGAACATGTCTACACCAAAGAGGCCTTCAAGATAATCCATAAGTTCCTTTTTGAGGTTGGAATTCTGGCAATTCCAAGTCATGCGTAAGGTTTCCCCAAAAATAGACAAGGCCTTTCTCTCTACGTGCCTATAAAAGAGGTCCTTTCCTACACACAAAAAGATATGATCATTAATTTAAAATTAATAATCTAGATTGATTTTTGTATGAGGACAACACTAAACGATTAAAATATGAATTAAAACTTCCTAGAAGTCTTGATTGTTTTAATGGAAGTCCATTAACGTCAACCAAAAATGTGCATGGAAGGGTCCTCGTGCTTGTCACATGTCTAGCTCCAGGAAATGCAACCATATCAACCACATCACTATGATCCTCATCTCTGCCACCATCTCTAGACTTTGATCGAGGTGTGGATGCCTTTCGGTGCGTGTCATGGCTCCTATCTAAATGCGGTGTGGAAGATGGAGAAGTAAATAGTGCTCTAGCAGCTATATGACCACCCACATCAGGACTCTATAGCGTCTCTGTAGTGCCACTACTACCAACCCCGGGCTGAATTAGGCTCCAAATATTCCTTTATAAAAAAGAAAATGTTTTTTCGTGAGATAATGTAAAAGTTAAAGAACAAAGTATCATAATTGAACATATGAGTGCATTACAAAAAAAAAAAAAAATTATCCTTATTACCTTATATGTGTTAAGTTGTGACATAAGGAGCTTGATCCTTTCTTTGACGTCTGGAGTTTGTTCTGGACAATCTAACAAGCTAACGAGTTCCTTGTTATCTTTAATGATCTTTTTTTTTAATAAGAGCATTAGATCAACGCAAGAATAAAACCCCTCCTCATCGGCGGAGTCATAATCCATATGGCCTGCTGACTACATATAATTTAAGCAAAAACAATGTTATTTCAATAAAATTATATAAGAAAATAATAAAAAGAATGTAAAATGAAAGTGGAAATTGATAATCATTTACATTTTCTGTGGTTGGCCCTTTTCCACGATCATCCTGCCACATTAAAATATAATTAGAACCCCCAAATATTTAAAAAAATGTTAATGATAACAAAAAAACAATGTTAAAGATAATAAAAAAATATAATGCAATAAGTAGAGTTTTCTTAAAGAGGTGTTGCATAAGAACATGCACACTATTAGTCAATGTTTCTATTCGATTCAAATGGTAATCTACTAATAACTCTTTCCCAGGAGCTATCTTTTTGTATTGTGCACAGGACTACTCGATTCTCTTCACGTCCCTCAAATATGAAATTCGGTTGTTTGTTTGTTGTCCCGGGTCGTGTGTTGTTTATAAACCCTGTTATATTTCCTGAAGCTTTAGGCCTTCCATCAATATAGATAGTCGCTCCCTTATTTTTATCCTTGTTTATTAGTTGTATATAATTTGTGGTGAGTGCATATCTCTGCATACTTCACATGTATCAGACCAGCCTCATCCAATCATTATAATTGTAACAAGGTCCGACATATTCCATTAATTCAGTTACTGTATTGTATTTTACAATTATTCCATCCATGGAAAATATCCCCAAGCCATGCAAGGAGGATGGTGCAATGTGATATGTCATATTGTTGACAATGAAGTCAACATCTATAGGAGGTATTTCCTTAGGTACCCATTGCTTCACCATATTATTATACCTGAGTGGAACATCTATGTCTCATATGCTCTCATCATGATAAGAGCATGATCCTCCTTTGGCAAGAAAAAATTTCATGCGTCTACAAAATTTTATTCTGACTTTTTCACCTCTGGTCCTTATTTTCTTATCATATCTACTAGATGTAGTTGTATTTCCGACCTCTATTTGTCCTAAGCTTTCCTCACTTGACGAAGAAATATTTGACAGATACCTGTTTGGTTGTACCTTTAGTTACATGTGCACGTGTTGTTAGTTAGTAGTCCATCATCATATTCACAGTTCTAAATAAAAAAATTATATATTTAGTTTTGGATGCACAATTAGACTAGGGTTAGTAGTCCATCATCATATTCACGCCTAAATAAAAAATTATATATTTAGTTTTGGATGCACAATTAGACTAGGATGAAATTACCAATATTAGTGGTCAACCACCTAATTTAATGCGATATCCCCCTTGATTTTGGACATATTAAGGACATATTAAAAATGTGAAAACACTAAGGACATGATAAATTTATCATATGGACCTAATAAAAAATAGTATTAAGGTTGTTGTTTGTTGACTTGGTGCAAAAATGAACCTAAACAAAAAATTATCACTTGAACTTGAGCAATGCCAATCCTAGAAATGGTATAGAAAACATAAATGGCCAGGACTAGGATAACCCAACTAGGAATCCTCTACTCAAGAAAGAGGAACCACACGACACAAAATGCCTCAAATTTTTGCAAACTCCCATGTGTTGCATTGTCAACTCCCACAAGGCCATCCTAAACCCCAATACTATAAGGAAACAATAATACTTTTGTAGGAATCAAATAAAACCTAGGGTTGAACATGGGTATCTACCTAATCCATGTTGCATGACAAGCAAAGACCACCAAATCCCGACAACAACAAAACACATGCTAAACCATACACAGCATGATAAACCCATGGAATTAAATAAGGAATTAATTCCATAGGTTTATCATGCAACATGGATTAGGTATCTACCTAATCCATGTTTCATGATAAGTGAAACATATTACACGCAGCATTATCGCATAATAACACCCATGAAGATGTTATGATGATTTATTTTTTGCATTTAGTATAAAAATAAGGTGAAACACATTCCCTTAAACCATACCTACCCATCATCTTAACAACTGACCCCACCATTATATACTTAGCACCTTAGGACCTCCACTGCATAATCAGATAATACAATTGGAGGTCATGACTAGGGATTTTATGGAAGACCTAAACATTATTCGGCAGATATTGCATGAAAATTGTTCATTTGTTTCGAGAGGAATTGCAACACATTAATGGTTTCGTAAATATTGTCCAAGGGTTGTGTCTTCAAATTCAAGTTTCATCAAAGCAATTTGTAGGATTTTGAGATTGTGAGTAGGCTCTTGAAGAATTCTAAAATGAGGATTTTTTTCTTCAACATTGTATGGAAAGAAGGAAGAAAATTGATGACACTTTGCAAGCCTATCAAATAATCCCATGGATAAGCTTTTCACAGCCGGTTGAAAGGTATGGCAATAAATTATTATCGATGTTGTAGAAAGGCCAAATACCTTCGGAGGATGATCAACCCACGTTTTATCTTATAAAGAGTTGTCGAAAGCATCATGTAGGGGAACACCCCTAGTCACATCCATCCCCAACAAGCCCCACTTCTCACCAAATGATTTGGGTCTCATTATATGAATACATTGTTGGATATGATGCTACAATCTCCCCCACTTACATATGAGAAACCGTGTAGTTAGCAATGATATGATTGAAATGGCAATGAAAATGGTAAGAACAAAGCACCATGCATATTTTTTATTACTTTGACTAAATGTAATGAATGGGTAAATGGGTGATTATCAATTGTTGGGTTTTGAAAATTTGATGTAGAATGTATTTTCCTACAATGTTGTTGGGAATTGGCCTTTGAACCACAACCAATTAAGCCGAGAAGTGAAACTGTATTTTCACAAAGCCATTTCTTCGTGGTAATGAATTCAAATTGGAGAAGCTTGATCGGGTAAAAAGTAATTACAAATACTTTTACATTTATTATTTTTCACAATGAAGATAAGGTCTTGGTAAGATAGGACAAGATGTCATACTCACCATTTATGGATCATAATGGTATGAGAGTGGTTGGCTACAATAATTTGATGAAGCCATTTCTCTTGTCTTATTCCCAATTGGTGACTCCACAAAGGAAAAACCACGCTCTAGAAGATCCGAATCCAACTTGTTGTTTGTAGGGTGAGACTTTGAAGGTATTTGAAGAATCACCTAGAAACTCCATTGATAACAAGGTATGATGGATATGTTTTTCAAATTTCAGATCAATCCTTTATGAATATTGGAAGTAAAGAATTATGAAATTTTTAGAAGAATCATTGATGGAAGGATGGTTCAACCCATTATATTTCTCAGGTATCCCAGAGTATCCAAATGAGCTCTTTGATCCAAATTGGGGAAAACAAGTTCCAAAGTTCTAAGGACAAACTAATTCAACTCCACTACATATTACATCTTTCATTGAACCCATTCCATATATTAATGTTGCCAATGATGATGTCATCATGAAGATATTTATAATGACCTTGGAAGATGATGCATTGGAATGGTTTTATGATTGTATTAAGAAGGATATATCTTCTCTTTTAGGTTTAATGAAAGCATTTTGCAAGGTTTGGGATCTTGCTTATGCTGAAGGATCACACACAAAATATGTTATGATTTATATTTTTCATAGAATGAGAAGAGAGATTAATGATTTGGTTCTTGCATACACAATTGATCCTTATAATCTCCTATTTTATAAAACCAAAGATAAATATAATGCACTAAACTCATTAATCACCATTGTAGAGAAGTACCTAAAATTATCCTAGGTAAATCTTGGAAAAGAGTTTCATGAGGATGAACAACTTTCTCTTTCATCCCATGATCCACTTATACATAAGTTGTAGATCCAAACAATAAGCCTAGTGATGAAATCCTTTAAGACAATGTTGCATTTATTCATATAGAAGATCTCCACGGTGAAAATCATGGTTAAGATTTTATTGAAGATAATGTACTTCCTCTTGTTCAAACACATTGTGATGTTAGAACACCCTTGCACGAGGAGGATATCCAAGCATCCACTACACCCTACATCGAAGTCAATAACCACAGACAATAAACAATGAACAAATGAACAATGATACACATACATAGTACACCATGTTTTACGTGGAAAACCTGAAATGGGAGAAAACATGAAATGATTTTTCTTATATGTCTTGAATAATTATATTCATTGGAAGCACCAACTTCCTTTTGATTTCCAACCCAACTAGAAGGAGATACAACCTCAGGGAAGTTCCAACTCCCCACTGATACAACTATGAGGTTAAGAACTGTATATGGCTACAACCACCTCGCCCTTTCCCCATCCAACCACTCGAAGTATAAGTATATAATGATGGAACCATCACACACTTATCATTGTGAGAGGCACTGTTGTAAACCTATACTAATCAACCTACAGTAATTAAACAACCTCGTAATTCATGCATCAACCATGCATCAACCTGTAGCTTAACTTGTAATCAACCTATAAACAAGTGCATCAACCATGCATCAACTCTAACCTCAACTTTGTAATCAAACTGTACAACAAACAATTGTATCAACCATGCATCAACTATGCATCAATTTGTACCTCAACCTTTAATCAACTCGTACCATAAACAATTGCATCAAATCCATGCACCAACCTTTACCAACCAACCAGTAATCAACCTCGTATTCATAAACAATGCATCAACCATGTAACTCCATCTTTTACCTCAAAAATGAACAAATGCATCAAACATGCACCAACCCATACAAATAACCTTACCACAACAAGTTGTTCAAACAACCTATCACAACAACCCATCTCTATCAATTTTATCAACCAAATCAGATCTACTCACCATCAACCATGAAGACAATCCTCTCAAAGATGTGCATCAACCAAGTATACCAACAACTCATAATCATCACCAAGATCAATATGTGTTTCTCGATAATGTACAAGTATGCTACATCATCCATAAACCATGTCAAAAATACTACTACCAAGTGACTCCAACCAAAATTAAGTATGTACCAATCATGTATCAACTACTAATCAACTATGACTCATCAATATGTACCAACATCAATAACTATACACCTCATGTATAAAGCAACTCATCAACTACTTGTCTCAACCATGTACTCAACCCGTAATTTCAAACTAAAATCCCTCATCAATTTAATCATCCAAATATGATTTGTAACTTGTAATAGACCTCGTATATGATCACACTCCTACAAACCTTCTTAAATTTAACAACAAGAGACTAGCATTTTCATCAAACTTTTCTTTAGTCTCACATGCCTAGTTTTGGATTAGTCAAAACCCTAACTTGAAATAATCATAACTTTGAACCTCAGAGTGTATAAAGATATGAAACCCATATAAAATTCTAAGTGTTTTTATGCAATTCCTCTAGGTGTCACTACTTGGGAACCTCTCAAAAGGAGCTATAGAAAAAATGGCATACCCTTGTTGAATTATGGCTATTCTAGAGAGTGACCTTATAGAGAGTGGACCCGCACTAAATATTCGTTGAATTGATCTAAAATTTTTACAAAGAATACTACTGATTGTACCCTAACCAACACATTATTTCAATCGACCTGATCCATGAATAAGTTATGACGCTTAATTAAACACTGCTTTTGGATCTTCTAGTTTCATGACTAGCCACAAACCCATTTTCCATGGAGTGTAACTCCCAAAATACAATGACCCAAAGCTGAATATTTTACCACAAATACTTGGTTATTTTTACTCACTTCCTACTATCAATTTAATGGTCTGAATCAATATATAAAAATATTTATAGTGAAATGGGAGATGACCTCAGAATAACATACCTTTAGAGCAAGACCATCAAAAGAATTTATCCCTTCCTTTCATTTTGGCCTTTCTTTCTTCACCTTCCCTCATAACAATTCATCTTAGATATCCTTGGTTACCTCGAAACCCATAGGATATTCAATATTCTCAAGTGATTAAAATGAGAGAGCCTGCCTCATTTATACTCCAAGTAGCTTCCTTAAAAACATCTCTAGGTCACTTGCCCACTTTCCTTCTCTTAGGGTTAACCCAATTTAATTTCTCCATTAAATTTCATTATTGAAATAATTTATTTTATTCACTTTGAATTATAATACACTCATCACTTCACTCTTCATTATTTTACCTTTAAAAATCTCTTAAACCACTTTGTCTACTTTGACCTTTGGGGCTTCTAGATGACATATGAGGGTCCCTCCAATCCTTTTGTAAGGCTTGCTTAACTCTCAACCGTGAGGAGTTATGTGACATTCCACATAACACACAAGAAATGGAATGAAATTTACTGTCCATCTAGAATATTATTACCTTCAAATATAGCAAAAATCATACATTTATCCATCAAACAAACTTGGGTCCATTACCCAAACCTGGGTTCTCCAACTTCATATGGTCATAACTCTCTAACCGTGAGGAGTTATGTGCCATTCTACATACCACTGAAAATGGAATGACAAGAAATATCCATCTAGGATAGTTTCCCTGACAAATTCAATGTCCTTCATGTAATTATTCCACAATTAAGCATGGTTTCTCTTACTCCACAAAGCGTCTTCCCGTGAGGGATTTCACCATAAGGGGACCACTTTGGATTTCATCCATATTTTCTTCTTATCAACCATGAAAAAAAAATAATGATTCATATTTACATCAAACAATGTTGGGTCCATTACCCAAACCTTTTTGCTATGGGGATTTCTTCAAGGGTTGACATCAATGACAACCATCCTTAATCAACAATCTCCCCCTTTGCCATTGATGGCAACACTCTGATGCAATACTAAAATCATATCACTCATGCTCCCCCTAGATCCATGCCTCTGTCCTCTGCATCTGATAAATCTCTCCCCTTTTGTCATCAATGGCAAAGGTATCTTTCCATCTGGGGTTGCTCCCCCTGACTGAACTATCCTCTTATGGTGCTTCCTCATGTACATCTAAGACATATAAGATAATCATTCAAAAAGAATTAAAAAAAAATTCATTTTGGAGTAGAAATAACTCTAAGTCTTTGGCGAAGATATTCAAAGGATTCCCGTGGAAGTGGTTTTGTAAATATGTCTGCCACTTGTTCTTTTGTTCCCACATACTCAACTTTGATGTTATTTTCTGCAACTTGTTCCTGTAGAAAGTGATACTTGATTGGAATGTGCTTCGTCTTGGAGTGCATCATCGGTTTTTTTGAGATACTGATGTCACTTGTGTTGAAGGTGAATCCTTTTGGAAGGTTTACAGTTGAGAGTAATCTTGTCATTGATGGCAAGAACAACGATGGCAAGAACAGTGATAATGGAAGAGGAGGAGCAACAGTGAATGTTGGATCTTATTCAGAATCCTCGATGACCGTCAGATATGAATTCAGAGAGGAGTATCACGTAGTAGACGAGAATAGATCTTGGGAATTCGATCTAAGCATGCGGTACATCCATCATTGGTTCAAGGAAGACCTGCAAATTCATTACACGACAAAGTGGTGAAATCGTGAAGGTGGACAAAATCACGAAGTGGAAAAATCGCGAGAAGATCTGGGCCATAGGATCTGGGGTATCTACAAAGGCTCAATAGTCATTAGATATGGTGAAGCTACAAGGTAGATAAGTCCAAGAGTCATCCAACTCTCCAAAGTTGTGAAGGAATCCTGACCGTCCATCGGGGATAGTCATGGACCGTTGATCAAAAGGATGTGTGGCGAAACATCAGAGCACCACAAAGACTCCATTTCAGAGTCTCTCCTATCGTGACTTGGAGTGAAGAGAATATCCATCTAAGGATCAGTGAGATGTGAGATCATGAAAAGATCAGAACCGTTAGATCACCAAGAAGGAGGACCGTTGATCTGAGCTCCATCTCGGAGCTTCACCCATCACAACTTGGAGTGACGAGAATCTCCATCTAAGGATCAGGGAGATGCGAGATCACAAAAATATCAGGACCGTCAGACCACCAAGAATGAGGACCGTTGATCTGAGCTCCATCTCGGAGCTTCGCCTATCGCAACTTGGAGTGACGAGAATCTCCATCTAAGGATCAGTGAGATGTGAGATCACGAAAATATTAGGACTGTCAGATCATCAAGAATGAGGACCGTTGATCTGAGCTCCATCTCAGAGCTTCGCCTATCACGACTTGGAGTGATGAGAACCCCCATCTTAGGAACAACGATATGCGAAATCACGAGTTAACCGCAACCGTCATATCAAGCTGTGATCTAGACCGTTGATCTGACTCCATTTCGGAGCTTCGCCTATCGTGACTTGGAGTGACAAGAACCCACATCTAAGGAACCGTGATATGCGAGATCGTGAAAAGATTAGGAACGTTAGATCACCTAGAACGTGGACCGTCGATCTAAGCTCCATCTCGGAGTTTCGCCTATCGCGACTTGGAGTGACGAGAGCCTCCATCTAAGGAACAACGAGATGAGAGATCACAAAAATATCTGGACTGTTGATTCATCGAGATCGTGGATCATCGATCAGGGTCGATGAAGATCATGAGTTCGTAGCACCTTTTAGTGTAGACAATGGTCACCGCCTGTGGTCAAATGGAAGAAGGACCTAGTGCAGATAAGCTCTGCCTCAGAATTTCAGGGATCGCATCTAGTACGAATGCCAAAATACCGAAAAGGTGAAATGCCACTATAATCCAATGGTGCAGATGAAACTGAAGGACATCAGAGGGCTACTGTTGCACGTCACAGTGCAACTACCAGAAACCACTGATGATTTATGCCAGAGGACTCAAAGACACTTCGGGGTGATTGACAGAGGAGATGAAGAGTCTCTGGGAATCTTCAAGAGGGATGAATATGCTCATGGAGGTGATTGACAGTTAGATGAGCATTAAATCCTGTAATTGGAATAGAGAAGGTGAGCTCGTCTGTCACAGAGAAGACAAAGAGTCTCAACTTCCAGAGAGGATGAGAAATCTCAGTATAACATACAATGATTCTGAATATCGGTGCACTATGAGAACTCGAGTTGTGGAGGATATCAGCGCGCTATGAGTATGCAGAGGTATTATGGGCATTGTATGCACAAGGTGCACAAAAGCTATAAATACATAGTACAAAGAAGAGATGGGGTTGGTGTTGTTGTTGGAGTTGTTGTGGATGTTGTTGTTGAAGGCGATTCATGCATGAAGAAGGATCAGAGTGCAGTAGCTGAAAAGAAGAGAAGAAGAATTGTGCAGCGAATGGACATGGTGCACAGAGCATAAAAAGCAGAAGAACAGAATGGGCAGCGAATGCATGCTGGAAGACAGTGAGGAAGTCTGAGTAGCAAAAACCTTGCAGAACAATGATGAGACTGGTAAGTTGTTATTGAAGACTATATCACTGTAATAGGTTTCAGTATTTCATATTCATAATCCAGGGTGGTTGGGAGGTGCTAGGGAGGACTGGTGTCCTCAGAGGTTCAAGTGGGGGCTTGAACATAGGGAGTTGGTGCTTCCTTCTAGTTGGTTCTAGAGAAACCAGGGAGTTGGTTCTTCCTTCTAGTTGGTGCTTCCTTCTAGTGGGTGCTAGAGAAAAATAGAGAGTTGGTGCTCTCAGCAAGTTGCAGCTTGCAAAATAGAGGTTGTGGCCTCACAATGAGTTGGTGTTCAAATGTGTGATAATGTAAAGAATGTAAATAATACTTATCATATAAAGAAGAAGAGGTTTTTACCCTGTATGGGTTTCCTTGGGAAATATCTGTCTCTGTGTTTCTCATATATGTGACTGGTGCTGAATGTGCCATTGTTCATTTCCCTACATTATTGTGATCATCATTGAGTGCCTTGTAAATATTTTAAAAGAAGCATAATTGTTTAAGCACGGTAACAACTGATTCAACCCCCCCTCTCAGTTTTCCAACAATTGGTATCAGAGCTAGCCCCTTTTATCTAAGGGTAGATCCTAGAGCTTAAACATGTCAAGCTAATGCAGGAGCATCTCTCCACATCAGCCAGCCAACCAGCCATCCAGCCACGCCAGTGAATTCAAATCACACGCTAAAAGAGAGGTGCAACCTCATCTAAATTTGAATTCAATGTAATTTAAATGCTTAGGCTATTGAGCCATAGAAGTCGTGCCTTTGTGTAGGCGTTAGGTATATCGGATTTAATGCTAGATCGGCTAAGATCTAGATCCAGATGCTGGACTAGACAACCATTTATTGTAATTGAATAGAGTAGGTAGACCTGGAGGGAAGCGCTTGATGAGCCCCTCAGGTAAAAGAGATTTTCATATCTCATTTTGAGAGAGAGGAGTAGAGGTTGAGTTTTAGAGCCATAGAGAGAGAGAGGAGTTAGATGAAGAAAAGGTAGAAAGGAGAAGAGCCAGAGAGAGCTCGAGAACACCTTGTAATTACAGGCATTTGCCATTTTAATACAAAAAAAAGAAGTTTTCCTGCATTACTGTGTGTTATGTGGATGCGTGTGTGTGTTCTTTATGCATGATGTAGATGTATGTTATGTTGATGCATTCTGCAGGAGTTGTTTTGTTTCAGGCTTGAAGGGTCTTTGAGGTTTCATGTCAGGAGGGCATGACAGAGTGCTTCGGACTCTGAATACCAGTGCACAGAGGATGCACTTCTGAACTCTGTGGAGTCAGATGAAGACGTGTTGCGGCACAGGGACTGGAGTCAACAACTCAGGAGAAGACCTCAAGGTTGTTGAATACCTTGGAGGCAAGGCTGTGTGAGAGAAGACACAGTTGCAGACAAAATCGTGGAGGATTCTATAGAGCTCTGCCAAGTGGGCATTGAGCATATGTGTTGTGGTGCATTTGAGGAAGAGCTATGTTGAGAGTTTGAAGAAAAGAAACAGAACCACTAAGGATTCTGAGAATCTCTTCCAGGTGGGCATTGAGCAGGTGAAAAGGGTGCACAGAAGGGATAGAACTGCTAAACGTTATGTGAGAGGAAACTCTGCTAGGTGGGCATTGAGTAAGTGTGCATATAGGCACAAGAAGAAGGGAACTCTTTGAGTTCTGGAACTTAGAGGAAGAATCCACTGAGGGATCTTCGCTAGGTTACTGAATGCCCAGAAGGCTCAGCAAGAAGTTGCTTGAGGCCGAAGGATATCCAGGAGGGTGTCCATATTCTCCATCTATGGGAGAAGAAAGATAAAATACCTTAGGGGTCTGAGTGTTTGAGAAGATCAGGAGAGACAACACTGTGGGTTCCTGAAGACTCTACAGAGGCGCAGAATTCAAAATAATCCCTTGGGGATTCGAAAGTAAGAGCTCAGGAGGAACATTGCTTTTACACACATTGGCGAAGCTCAAGGTCGAGGAGTTTGTAGAGGAAAAAGGAGAACAAAGGTTGAGGCCTTTGGGATCTGGAAATTCTTCAAAGTCTGGGAAGAAAGCGCAGGAATCTTAGGAGGGAGCACAGCAGCCATCAGATCTGGAAAAAAATCCCGTCAGCCATCAGATTGGGCGAGAAGCGCACAGAGGAGGGGAGACTGTGGACCGTCGGATGTTCACACAAAATATCGTAAGCCATTGGATCGGGAGAAGGTGTGCAGAGTTTAGCCTCTGGAGGAGCACACAAGAAGGACAGATCTGAACAGTCAGATCTTGAGAAAATTTCCCATCAGTTGTCAGATTGGATAGGAGTTGCACGAGGGTTAAACCATCGGGAACAACCAATGTAAAATCCTGACGAGAGGTGTAGCCATTGGGATAGCAACCATCGGTATATCGGGATTCTCGAGGTGAAGAAAATAGAGACACTTCAAGTCTCGAAATATCGGGAAGATCTGGACCGTCCGTTGGTGGAGACACGTGGCGGAGATCGAGTGCCCGTCGGTACTTTGGCGCATCAGGATATCGACATTCCCGTGAATATGATATCGGGAATTACCATGGGGAATTACCCGGAATAATATGAGCCGGCCGTTTGGGGAGACAGGTGTCAGAGATCCATAGAGAGTCGGGATATTCGACATCGGGAAATTAGAGATCCTGAGGTTGAAAGAACTGGGACATCACAAGTCTCTAAATCCCATAGGAATCAGGACTGTCCATCTAGAAGGGATGCGTGGCAAAAATCGGCACCATCAGGAAAAGTCTCGATAGGAAGTTGTTGATCGACGTTTGGACCATCGGGATATCGGGGATCCTGGTGACAAAGTGTTTGTGCATTTTGGAATCGCGAAATGCGATACCCTGATGAGTGGGAGCCAGCTGTCAGCACACCAGAGAAGGAGGACAGTGCCATCGTGACGGGCCAGCTGTCAGCAAACCGGAGAGTCAAGATTCGAGGAATCGGGAATCTCGTGGGCCAATGCATTTTGGCATTGGAAACCCTGAAACCCCGACGAGGGATAAGACTGAGGTCACGGGGATAGTGGTCATATTGGTCAGGGCTTAGCCAGGGGGGCTAACGCATGAAGGGTGCGTCGGGATTCAAGGAATCGCGAGTCCTGAGGACGTTTTCATTTTGGCATTGAAAAGTCCGAAACCCTGATGGGGGACAAGGTTGCAGTTTTGTAAGTTAAAGGTCACGTGGACCAGGAGCTTGGCCTAGAGGGATAACGGGGATTGGAGAGCATCGAGAAATTGAAACCCAAAACCCCGATAGGAGGATATAAGGTTGCGGTCTTATGGAGAGCGGTCATATGGACCAGAGGGCATAGCCAGGAGGGGCTAAGGCCGGATGAGAGCTCATCGGTGATTGGGGAATCGAGAGTATAGGAACTCTTGACAGTGGAAAGGAAGAAACCCTGAAAACCCCGAAATTAAGATCGGGAAAAGTCACAGGTGCGTGCAGAGGTCGTGACAGGGTGAATAAAGGACCTGTGGACCGGGTTTTTCACAAGGATTCCAGTGGGAGTCCAAAGAGATAATTCGGTTCGAAGAGGGGATTAGAACGATCCTGAGAGCAGGAGGTGCATGAAGAGACCCTATGGGGTATGCATGTGCGTCCTCGTCTACGTCACAATCCATGAAGGAAATTCAACTGATAAGGCCCTTATGTTCAATGGAACAAACTTTACCTTCTGGAAAGTTAGAATGAGAACCTACATAATGTCGTTAGGTGCAAATGTCTGGGATGTGGTAGATACTGGTTATGTAAAGCCAGTTGTGCTAGCTAATAAGGATGACAATCTAGAATTTATCTTCAACACTAAGGCTATGAATGCTATCTTGAATGGGCTTGCAAAAGAAGAATTTGTAAAAGTTATGCACCTAGGAACTGCCAAAGAAATGTGGGACAAACTCATTAGCATCTATGAGGGTAATGAGAAAGTAAAGGATGCAAAGCTTCAAACCTATAGAATAAAATTTGAACAGCTGAAGATGAAAGAAGATGAAACTGTTGGAAAATACTTTCTAAGAGTAGAAG
>SNQJ01S0149401.1:5920-18909 GCA_010110895.2 Picea sitchensis | reverse complement strand
CCCTCCCTTGAATATAGCTTGCAATCCTGGTAAGGATGGACAATCTTCTGTTTTATGATTTTCAGTACATATTTCACATACAAAAACATTGTCTAGAGGACATTCTCGTAAAGGATGCCTTTTACTGCATTTTGGGCAGAATATGCTTAATACATGGTTTTCTTCTTCCTGCTTTCTCTTAATCTTCAGAGTGTCTAATTGAGAGCCAATTGTTCCTAAAATGTTTGTTTTAAAATTTTCCAAATTTTTTCCCAATTCAATTCTAGTAACTCCACCAGATGTGGGTACTTTGGTGTTTTTGTTGACAGGTTCTCTCACACTTTTTGCAATTTCCCCCCTACTTCTCGAGTAAGTTCTACATAGTTAACTGATTGCTTCAAATTCTTTTTGATAAATGTCTCCTGAAGCCATTAAATTGAGAGTGTCGATGTATTCATCTGAAACCCCTTTTAAGAAAAGAGTCTTGATTGCTTCATCTTGGAGATCATTATATTTGGATTTTTGAAGAGTATATGTAAATCTTTATAAGAAATCTTCAAGGCTCTCTTCATCTTGTTGTTTCATTTTAAAAATATCATTTCAAGAATCCTTGGGTCTACAATAGTCCTAGTACTTCTTTAAAAAAAATTCCTTCATATCTTCCCAAGATCTAATGTTGTACTCTCCTAAACTCATGAACTAACGTAATGCAGAATCTTTTGGGGTAGCAGGAAATAACTTCAGTTTATGTGCATCCTGGATATAGTTATAACTCTTGCACAGGATGTCAAACTCAAAAATAAAGACATCTGGTTCTTTACTACTTTTCCCATAAAAGGTTGGTAGTGTCGAAGGTGGGATATTTTTCATATTGACATTCTTGACCAAATCCAAAGTAGGAAACCCAAAGGTGGTTTCTGGTCTTAGCTCAGTCTCTACTTTTTCTTCTTCTTCATTTTGAACATGAATTTATCCTCGTTCTCTTCTATCCAATTCTCTCTCTCTTTCTTCCATGTTAAAAGGATTACCAAAAATTGTATATGCAATCTGATCTTTCTTTGGTGAGGGTGTGAAATCCCACCTCTCTGGATTCTTTTTGACAAAATTGCTATCTCCTATTGGTTCTTTTGAGGATCCTATTACCTTTGATTCAACAGTTTCAGTTGTTATTTGTGAAACTATAGTGTCAGGGTTTCTGAGAATAGCTTGCACTTCTTCTAGATTAATTGTGCAACCAAGTTTGGATCACCAGGAATTTGAATTTGATGGTATGTGGTGTTTCCTGGTTCTATATTTTTCTCTATGGTTTCCTCAACCAGAGTTCCAGTCTTAGTTTCTATTTCTTTTTGGGTGGAGGTTTCTTCTTTTTGTTGTTTTCTGTTTCTGCTAAATCTACCTCTATGATCTCTATTTCTCATGAAAACATACTAGATGAAAGAAAAACTAAGATTAAGTTTCAGAGGAACCTGTGATAACAGTTATGTCGGTTCTCACCCTTCGTTTCACAACTCCTCTTTCATCAACCTTCTAACATACCACACCAAACAAAATACATTTTAAGAAAATAACCAAAACAATTATCTAACTTACCTTCTAAACAGCTCCCTGGCAACGACGCCAAAAATGTCAGGCTGTTATATTAAAGATTTTTTTTAATTACTTGAAAACACTGAATTGTCAAACCAGGGTGAGTAAACTTAGAGCTGCTACACGATATGTGTTGGTAAGATTCTAATTCCTATCTAAAGGTTATTCTGAGAAGAAAACACAAACTTACTCTTAGAAACTGAACCCTAATGATTATCTTGAAACTAATCCTCTCTTGTCTAATTCATCAAATGGAAACAATTTTGAGTTTAAGTACATGTATTTCTATTTCTAATCTAATATAATCACCCAAGACTATCTACCATTATCTTAAACATCTAATAATCATCATATCTATCTAAACCATAAAAGAGAGATCATTTTAAAAGACTTTTAATCTAAGCATCAGAACAGTTATAAATCTAACACAGGTGAAACAAATAAATGTCATATTTTACCCTACAGGTACTGGAAGCTTCCTTTAATCCGAATATAAGCTAGCTATCCTAATAGAACAAAGTAAGTCTAAACTCAAATTCTCTTTCAATCATGATCAAACTGAAAACTAAAAACATAGCAAATCTAGGTTAAGCACTTGGTTCATTCTTCAAATTTTACAGGGATAAATAACGCATTCAACGTTCATCAATCTATGAGATAATATCAAACTGAAAAATGATCTAACCGAAAAATGGCTAAGCAAGAATTTAACAGAGTAATTCCAAGCTCAAAAACTAACTCACATGCAGATTCTAAAATTAAAAATAAACTAACTCTACTGTGGAAAAGAGACAACGAATTGAACCTGTTGGTGGGCCCAACCAAGAGGTGCAATTGCCCTAAAATGAAACCAGAGCTACTCAGATTATTCCATGCAAAAATTGTTTCATACTTCACGCTCCATAATTCATAAAACAAACTCAAATCATTTTAACAACGAATAACATAATGCATAGCAAGTTGTATTATCAGAAATCGTATCACATAGCATATTGTAACCAATGTTTCTTGAGAGCGAGCCCAGTTTATATAGATCATCCCCAAAAATAGTTTTAAACATAGGTGCATTAATCTAAACGGATCTTAGATCCGAAAATGACTCATAGTCAGTTAAAACGAACTTCACAGCTTCATGACACGCAATGTCAAGAAGTGTGGATCATAAAGCATTCTAATAAAACAGTTCTACAATATCACCCTGAGTCAGCATATTGAGTTATGACTCATTCAATTATATGAATCAGAATGTCAATCCACTCTGGCCATGTCATTCAAGTCTTTGTCATCTTCCTTGGCATCTCCACTAAGTGTGAGCCGATACCTGGTACTGATAAGTTATGTTTCAAAGGAACAAGTACCTAACTCATGTCACGTTAGTATCAACATTAGTTTAAAATATCAAAATACATTAAAAATAACTTGAATCATAGGAATACCTTGAATAGCCCCATTTAGTTGTAAAAGGATGTCAAATGTGTCATGGTAAGGCCAGAAGGAAATGATACTGGATATGAAAATGGGGGTATATTTGACATGATATAGGCAAAAATATATCAAAATTGGAGACTAATAGTATGAACATTTGTGTTTTCTACATACAATGAAGTGAATTCCTTCTTGCCAGGGTATTGTCAAACTCTTAACTAAATTGGTTACTAATCACAAAACCAACATTCAATTAGATTTACAAATAATCTCACACATATTTTATATGTGAGCTAGCTCACACATAATTTCAAAGAGCATTTCATTATATCTAATATGAATACATCCTATTTAAATGGTTTTTGAAGAATGACTTAATATACATGTGCAGATTTGTGTTTTCTTCATGTACATGCAAGATTATATGAGAACATCTATTCCACCGCAGAAAGAGGAGATAAGTATTTTCCGAAAGAATGGTTTTTAAAATGGAGATTTGTGAACGTTTTTAGATAATAAGTAGTTTTTTGGAAGAATGGCTTAATATGGAGATTTATGAGTCATTTAGTTTGAAAGGGCATCGCGGAATTTGATTATATGACCACTGCAGAAGAGAGAAGTATTTAACTGTTGAGGAGATTAGTATTTTATTGTTGTGTAAATATGATTAAATAACATCATCTGGAATGAGAATTTCTGAAGGATTTGGGACCTTATCCACAAGGATAATTTCACCTGAAGGATTTGGGACTTTATCCACAAGGCGATAAGTATTTCATTGGAAGAATGACTTAATATGGAGATTTGTGAATTTTCTTCATACATAGTTCTATATTTATTTTCAGATTATTATCTAACTCTAACTCACAATTTGTTTTATCAAGAACACAATAACATCACCTGGGATGAGAATTTCATCTAAAGGATTTGGGACCTTACCCACAAGGAGAATTTCACCTGAAGGATTTAGGACTTTATCCACAAGGAGATAAGTATTTCATTGGAAGAATGACTTAATATGGAGATCTGTGAAATTTCTTCATACACGATTCTATATTTATTTTCAGATTACTATCTAACTCTAACTCACATTTGTTTTCACCAAGAACATATTTTTTTTCTTTAAATTTTTTTAAGATTTTAGATAAGTTTTACAAATTGTTTAAATCATGTACTCTTAATTGGAGAGTAACTATCTTAAATTTGTTTAACTATGGTTGGGTATGTTATTATTTCTTATTGTTTATTTAATATTTAGTTACAATATATATGCTAATATTTGTTATTTGTTTTTCTATTATTGTTTTCATGATCTACCAATTTCCTTTCCTAAAACTTGTGTTTGATTTTGGAAGAAGGTAACCAATGTGGAATTCAAGGGAGGAGGTATGCATTCAAGAATTGTGTTTTAGACATGCCAATGAACAAAACATATCCCTTGTACAACTCAGATAACATGTATGAAAGGGAATTACATTAAGAAAATGATTTGCAGACTATGGTTTAGTACTATTCACATAAACCCGTGCATTTTTGTAAGGATATTCACTTGACTTTAGGCAAGGTTGTATTAATTTCCTTAACTTTGTTAGAGAAGAGATATATTAATTACAATTTAATTCACTTGACTTTAGGTAAGGTTGTATTAATTTCTTTAACTTTGTTAGAGAAGAGATCTATTAATTACAATTTAATTCACTTGACTTTAGGCAAGGTTGTATTAATTTTATTAATGTTTTTAGAGAAGAGATCTATTAATTACAATTTAATTCTAATGATTAACACTTCTAAATAAGTTTACATGAAAATCAACTTAATTATTAAAATGGAGATTCTAAATAATTTCAAATTTTAAATGTAAATCAACTTAACAATTAGAATTTGGAGATATTGGTATATATATGATATTATTAGTAAAGTGTTATTACAACAAGTGGAAGAGATGTTTAAATTGTTTTTAGTTGTTAGAATATTAATCTAAAAAATGAAAAAAAAAATTACCACTTAAAGAAGTCAATGCTCTCAAATCTAGGATAGAAGAGATGTTCAACTCTTCTTTGATTGGTGCAATAGTAATAAAAATAAAATTCTCAAGATAGAAGAGATATCCAAATTAATTATATAGGTAATGTTTATACAATAAAATCTTGAGATAGAAGAGTTGTTCAACTCTTTTTTGGTTTGTGTGATAATGATAAAATAAAATCCTCAAAATGATGTGACAATAAAATAAAACCTTAAAATGGAATAGATGATCAACTGTTCTTTAATTTTATCATGTAGTCATTAAAAAAATGCTAAAACTAGAAGATATATTAATATCAAAGTTCATATACCCTTAATAAAATAAAATCTCAAAATGAAAGAGATGGTTTTAACTTTTCTTTAATTTTGAGAACAATAATTAAAAAAAAATATTCAAAATAAAAGAGATGTTCAATTCAACTTTAATTTATATAATGCTTGTAACATAAAATAAAATAAAAATCGGAATAAGTTAAAATTTAAAACAAGATATCATTACAATAGAAAATATAAAATATGTTTAAGTTTTTTTTAAAATTAATGCAATATTATTAAAATAAAATGGAAAAAATGCTATTGAAAAAAGTAAGTGTTCAATGGAAATGGTGTTTAACAATTTTTTAGTTTAAAATAAAATCATCACAATACAAGAGGTATACAACTCAGTTTTGATTGGTGTAATGCTCATAAAATAATTTTGATTGGTGTAATGGTTGAAAAACACAGATAAAATATGGTTGAACCATATTTTATCTTTGTTTTTTAAGCATGATCTGGATTTTTTTATACATACCCTTTTTATAAATATCTTATTTGAAAATATGGTTGAAAATTGTCAAAACAAGTCAACAAATTTTGGAATGTACTTTCAATGAAAAATAAAAAATTATGGAATTCACATGTGCCACTTGTTTAAAAACATCGTAATGGTATTCCATCTTCAATTATTCGTTCATGATCGACTTTGGACATTTTCCATTTTCTAACCTTTTTTTTTTATTGAACTTCTATTAACTTTATGCGCACTACACATACCAAATGACCATATTGCCAATTTGTGACATCTGACTAGTAGTCTTGAAAGTGAACATGAGTATCAGTTTGATGAATTTCTTCAAAAAAAGTCATTTCAATACAATGGATCCTCTTTCATATACAAAACCGTTATCCTCAAACTCTTCTAATAGCCTCATCTTTTGTTTTGTGCATCACATCAAATAATATTTCACGTTTTCATTGTTGTCTATAGGTGCAACCATGGAAAAAACATCTCTTGAAAATAATTGGATATATTGGACAATGAATAGTTTGTGTTAGATTATCACACAAGTACATCTACAAGTTATTTGAAAAAATTTAAACATAAAAATTACTTTCTCTAACAAGATCAGAAACTCTGTCGCCATAAACTGACACAATAGTTTCATTTGATTCCATATCCTCTGATCTTGCAAGTGGCATTTTCCCTTTTACATTAAGTTCGATATGTCTCCAAGCTTTAACATATCCTGTATTTTCGTTTTCACAAATATCTATGGATTATGTGTCACCTATGAAAACTGAACAAAAACAAGACTCATTTCTTCTATCAAATACAAACACATTTTGAAAACGTTTTGTTTTAATTGAATGTATTTTTCGTGTCCCAGGTATTGTACCAACGTCATATGAGATTAATCTATTTACATCTTGGATTCCAACATACCAAAAAAACTTGCACAAGAAAAAAACTTGTTAACTTGAAATCTCTCAAGAAAATGATTGAAGTTTGAATATAAATTTGAACACGTTCAAATAAAAGAATCTTGTGTACATTTGTAACATTTATATATAGACACACCTGCGCACATCCCTTAACAGAATATATTCATGGATTAGCGTCATTTTGCACCATTCAACAAATTGTTCAGTGAATTCAAATCGATAGGAATTTGGGTTCATCTAATACCTTCGAAGTGCTCATTTTACACATGCCCCTGAACCATCATGCTCTCATTTTCCATGACCAATCGCAAAAATATTCCAATAGTGTGTAATGTTTATTTTTTTATGAAGATGGCATAACCAATAGAATGATCGTGAAGATTTGAACTGACCTGCACACCCATCTGACCATATCTAATGTCAATTGAATCTGATTTCGAGTTCTTTCAATGAATCATAAAATTTATCAAAACAATGTTGTACATAATGTGTGTCGTGTGCTCGATCATCACTTATATAAAAGTGATATTTTTTAATGACATGTCGATTGATGTTGGTTCTTTATATGTTATCAATACTCCATTGATCATGTCTATATAGAACGTGGAAAAATATCGTGACTTGATTAGAATGATAATATTCACTCTGTATTTGTTTTTATGCAACAAATGTGTAATTCTTTGCAAAATCAACTACAGACAAAATTGTATCTGGTGGAAACACTTCACGGGATTTTTTGAATTGTAGATCTTTCCATCGAGCTCTATGTGAATGCTTGGTGTATTTATAGATTTATTCCTCAAACTTCTTCAAAAAATCTATCACACAGATTTTATCTACCTTCAAATCAATCCTTTTGGAAATAACATTTGAAGAATGTGGAGCCATGTAGCTGATATATTCATATCTCTTCCAATTGAATCTTATATTAGAAAATGATTGATCATTCATATCAATATGATACTTTGAATGAAACAAACTTAGATTTCCACAATGATCACATTTATTTCCACCAACACATTTGTTTTTGTAAAATAAATCATCATCTTCTCTTTCACATAGAATTTCAGATATAAAAACACAGAATGTGGAAGGAGGAGGTGAGCCTAGCCATAAAGTTTTACCAAAATCCAAAAAAGTGGCATAATACAACTCAAATTCCACATGATAACGACAACAACAAGTGTCACAAACAATGATGGGTCTAACAAACCATGGTTTTTGTTGCACAAATGTATTGATGGAAATTTTAACTTCTTTGTGCTCTTCTTTGAACTTATTGAACAACTCTATTTTGTCATTGGAAATATATGTTTTGGATGTTCTTCATATTTTTTTCATGTTATTCTTTGTTGCAACACATCCCTTGTGTGTGGTGAAACAATATATTCTTCCAACCAACAATTACAGGCGAATTCATTAACATTTTCTGCAAGTCTATCTTTGTAGGGTTGTCTAGAAATCACTGTCCAACAAGCCAATTCATCATTTACATCTATTTGAAATCAAAATTTTCTATGTTTGTGCAATCTTTTTCTTGACGTTCCCATCGTTGTTTTCATGTATCGTGTCAAACGATATTTTATATTGCTAGATGAAACAAATGTTGTTTGTATCGCTCTACATGCAACACAGACATCTTCTTTTCGAGATTTTCCAAAAGCTTTTAATACAATAGTTATATTGTTAAATACATTATGTTTCACCTTTGTATCCTTTATCGACTTTTGAATACCCAATAATGATGTAGCTTCTTTTAACTTTCTTGACTTCATTAGACAAAGTAAAAGTTGAGCTTGTACTATTACTGATTCATCTTTGAAAAAATTATTATACATATTCTTAGATTGATATCTTATATAATGCTTAACTTTTTTCTTCCCAAATTTGCCAGTATCAATATTTTCTAATATTTCATCATCAATGTTGATAGATTCTCCTGCATATTTCAATTTAAAGTTTGTATTAAAAAACATAACCCAAATACAAATTCACTAAACTATATATACTTGAGTGTTCATCTTGTATTATCTAAATTTATGTACATACCTATAGGTGATTCATCTTCTGCTTCAATTTTGGTTTCAACGTCTTGTGCTTCAATTTCAGTTTCAACACATTCTGCTTCAATTTTGGTTTCAACGTCTTCTTCGGCATTATGAGACAAATATATTTATGTTTTTTTAAAAACATCAAATTCTAATTACAATCAATTATATTATTTACAATATTTTAAATTTGAATTCTATACTTTGAATTTTGTACTTTATGAATATAGTCCCAATGTGTGTCGCGTGCTCAATCATCATATGTGCATGCATACCTAGTTGAACTTCTTCTTGTTGAAAATCTCTATTGACATTATCATTGTTTCTTTCTTCAATATTTGCATGTTCTCATTTCTTTCTCCAATAATTCTCTTTCCTTTGTTCGTTTTGGCGAGTATCATCTCGAGTGCGATCAAATTTTCTCTTGCGCAAAAATTTTTTTCCCATGACTTTTACAGTGATCTATAAAAGATATGTTCAACAAAAAATTCACCTTGAAAAAATGATCAACATTTATCTTTCAACATATAAATTGTCATTCCAAGAAAAACTTGAACAAACATCAATTACCTTATTCAACAAACACCAAAAAGATGATTTGAAAATTTGTTTAGGTTCTCTAGAAAACCATCATGTATCGATATCGATCCTCCGATTAAGCCTATGGAACAGAGGGAAGAAATAAAGAAAGAAAAGAATACAGATGCTATCAGTAATAGAAATGCTTTGAAATCTCTATCCCTGAGCTCATATCTGTCAGTCCATCCGATGAATTGTGTTAAAAAATTTCCGTCGAAAGCGTATTTATACGATTTGGCGTGAAATGAAACAATACGACGTGTCTTTTCATTTTTTCCGACCGACGAAATTCACTCAACACGTTTTCGGCCGAAAGAATGTTTTTTCGTCCGAAAACCTTGAAAACCGTTCTCCTTTGACGATTTCTATTAAAAATTTGTCATTCGGCCGAAATAATATTTTTCATCCGAAAGATTATTTCGGCTGAAAAGATGAAATTGGGAATGAAAACAAAAACCAAAGAATTGCCCCAAGCTTACCTGAACTTTGAAGGTTGCGGACTCCTACAAATACTGAGAATTTGGTTTCGAAAATGACACCATCATTTCCAAAATTGAATCTACTTTCAATTCCTATAATTTGTTTTCATTTTGATAATTTTTATCTAATTTTATTTAATTTAAAAAAAAATCACTGCGTAATATTTTCAACATACATTATGATTCGGTGAAATGAAATATCAATATCTCTAAAGATATACAGTGAAAAATTTAGGAAAACTTATAGTCATAATACTTAAACTGTTCTTTTCAAAAGGGTATATTTAGATTTTAATTTTAAGTAAAAATTAAGATAGATACAAGGTGTAGAAAAACATGTGTTTAAAATCTGCAACGTTTTCAGCTTGGTCAACTTCAAAAAATTTTAGAAATTATAATAGTCATCCGTTAGATTCAAAATTATAGTGGTAATAAAATAGAGTCTCTATAGATTTTTGTAGTATATTTTGTTTCTTAAAAAAATAAGTTTAATAATAGATACATTGTTGTGGGAAAACCTAACTCATTATCATTCCTTTCATGTTTAAGGAACACACTGTTAAACAATTGTCAAATTGAGATATCAAATCTTGATAAACAAAATTTGAAAAATAGTCATTGGAAAGCTAACAAAATTCTTCGCAAGTTTTATTTTTACTGTAAAGTGAAATTCTAAGTAAAAAAAATACTTTTGTATTCCGTAAGTTGAAGAACTTGTGAAAAAAAAAAACAAATTCTCGTAAATCAAGCAAAAGTGTTACCCATATTCATGATTTCACCTGCCAATTATTTCTTAAATACACATAACCATCTGACTAGATTCAAAATATGAATATTGTCTTTGACTATTTGCAAAAACACATGTGAATATGCGTATTTGTCCATAAAATTCATTAATACTAATGAATTAGGAAGAATAATGAGACAATACAACAAAAAATAAAATAACTCAAATTACATATATGGATGACATATGTCACTTCATCCACAAAGTCCCTTTAGATAGTATGATTTTTCTCCATCATCTAAAAATACCAAATTACTTTACAATATGGGCTCGCAAAAAGCCAATTTAATGGACTCTCTTTAACTCCACTACTCAAAACAAGAAAATGATTGCACCATTGAAATCCTTGCAAAATTCTAAGAAATTTGACTATAAAGTCGACCAAATTCTGAACAGATTCTGAATAAGCCCTTTTTACACGTATAACATGACTATGGGTCTCATACATGACAAACTGAGATAATAATTTTACAAAAGACCTCTGATCACAAAACAAAATTCAAATTCATGATCCTTGCGGAAAAATGAATACAACGAGTACAAACTTTCCTACGGGTGGACAATATACTTTATGGCACGAATTTCCATGCAGCACATAAACTTATGAAATCTCAACATGCACTTTTATGCAGTATGTACTATATTGTACCTCAGTATTTGTGCATAATTTTGTATTTGTGCACATTGGGATGTGTGTACATTGGGATCAACACCCATTAAATAGGACACGGAGCCCCAACCATACTTATACCTTCCAGGATTTTTTATCATGAGTTTAAATGTTGTTTGTTCGGTTTGTTATAACAAACAACCTCGTGGTGTAGTGGTTAAACCCTCAGGCATATAGCCCGTAGGTCTCGGGTTCGATCAACCACATACACATATATTGGTTGGATTTTGGTTACATATGGTTATATGTGTTATAACCATATGTTATATATGGTTATGTGGTTATACCTATCGGCATATTCATTAGGCCCTATGCAAACCATGTGTGGGTTGTTGAGGAAAATGTATAAAACACCTTACTCAATCATTTTCAGATCTTTCCTAGCTAAGACAAGATGGTTGGGAACGTCACCCGAGATTTATAGCCTAAAAAAAATTCACTCAATCCACGAGTATTAATTACAAGAATTAAGGATGATTTTATAATTTGTATATGTCGCAATGTAAAATAACAATTATACAAAGCTACTGAAATGCATACATAATTTACAATAAATTAAATATGGAGACCAAAAGAGAAAAAGTAACCAAGTCATGAAAACACATATATGAGACATAACAACAATCTAATTTCATTTCATTTTGAGATACCGAAAGTGTATCTCTCTTTACAAACCCCTACAAGGGTATGGACCAAACTCAAATTTAGATATCTTCGATGGGAACCATACAAAAACACTCCGACAGTAAGATAAAACTTAAATCAATGATCTGGATCATCTTGCCACAAATTGTTGTCATTTTGAATATCTGAAAAAAGAAGTTGAAAAGTATAATTCAGTCATGAACCTTGTTGTCTACAATGAGACCCTTAGTATTGTATCTCTCTCCTTCTATTATCCATTGTCTCTTCATTCAACTGAGCTTTATTCTTTCCCAATCAATTGAAGTAGTTCAACTACTTTCTTTAGTTAAGTCAAAATGACTTAACAAATTAGTTTAGGATAAATAAATAATAATAATATATAAATAAGGGTATTAATTAATAATGACTAAATAGGTGGGACCCCTTGTGACTCCCATTATTTCTTCTTGTTACTGTCAAATGCAAAGTATATAAAAAAAATCATTTAGACCATATAACACCCTTGTAAATCATGTGGATATCACTTAAACTGAATATTAAATATCAGCCATAATTTATATCATATCCCAAAAGAATATATTCACATTATCCATAAAATATCCAAAAATAAGGTTTGTTATCCAAAACATACTGAAAACCATTAAATGTTGTCGTCACCACTAAAAATCATAAAAAACAACATTTATAACCCATATTTGTTGCTTTGTGAGGCATGTTTCCTCTTCTCACTGTTGTCCCCAACTAAATTCTCTTGAGTGACCTTTTGATCTGGATTATTTTGAGAACGACATGAAGGAAGAAATATAACTGAGATAGAACAATGAAATACACAAAAATATAGAAGAGAAGACATAAATACAGTGAAACCCAACTTCTATTACTGAATAAGAAAAAAAAACATTGTAGAACACAAACTGGAAAAATGGGCTAGCTTATCTCTAAAAATGAAAGAGATGTTGGCTACGGTTCATTCATAAGAAGCTTTACATCACACTCCATTGCATGCTTAAAGGGCCTCCTTCACCTCAATTATATATGAGAGAGTGAGAGGAGAACAATTC
>SNQJ01S0149400.1:15160-36674 GCA_010110895.2 Picea sitchensis | reverse complement strand
TATATATATATATATATATATATATAAACATTATATAAAAAAGAATAATAACAAGTAAATATATATATATATAAAGCACTTTTGGAGATATATTACATATAATGTGTAGAAGTCGTGACAGGTACCAAAGGAAAGGAAAGTTTACAATCATTTAAATCGAAGATTTTAATCGGAAAATCATAAAGGAAAGTATTTAAACATACGCATATCAAGGGTGTTAGTTATAAAGTGAAAAGAGTAGAAGTAAAAGGTTTCAGAAGATATTAATGATCATAAATTATCGATGAAATCAAATGGATCCTAATAACAAGGGAAAAAAATATTTTCTTATGAAAGTTGTTATATTTCAAGTTACAGATTTTCTACATTAAAGGGGAAGTATTCAAGGAAGAAAGGTTAGCATCGTTATCAACTTGGACCATAATGGAAATTACATTAATATTTATTTGGCAAATCAATTATTAATTCCAAAGCCGAATATAATTGAGAAGGAAGATATTTTTCAAATTAAGGAGTTACAAGTGACAATTGATGAATATGAATATATATCTCAATTCATTGTTACAACTATGTATAAAGAAGAAATTGACATCATTCTCGGGTTACCTAGTCTAAACATGGAGAAAAAGTTTGTGACGTTCCACTATAAGAAGAAGATGATCACATTTCAAGTAGGGATGATTTTAGGTGCTAAATTTCACTCATGGGCTAATTTTCCATGGTTTTTGCCAAAAAACGATTCGCTATTCTAAAAATGATTCGCCCAAATTTTATAGGATAAAATTATTTTAACTTGAAAATCGCCAAAATTTATACAAACTTACACAAAATCCTTAGAAATTTGAATATTTTTAAAAAAATATCACCGAACATTTATAGTTGGCATATGAAGGATTAGTAAGATTTGCCAAGGTTTCTACATTTTAAGATTTGCCATTCATCCATGATTTCAAGACACTACTATGAGGTCAAAATCGATAATACCTTCATCAAAAGAATTTAAATATATCTCCTTCAAGAAAATCAAAAGTCAATATCAAGGATGCAAAAAGAATTTGACGAAGTAATGACGGATAAAAACGAAGAAATTTCTCGCTTAAAAGACCACAGTCAAAAACTACTTAAACAGATCAAGAAATCAAAGGATAGAAAACAATGCATTCAGAAGTTGGAACAAGAGAATCAAGATCTCGAGAAGAACCTATCAAAAAAAATGAAGAAAATCGCATTTGAAGAACCTTAATCAAGGGCTACTAGAACAAATCAGAAAGATGAAAGAAGAGACACTTGAAAACCCAGACATTAAAGATATCGTCAAATCAGATAATGATGAAAATTCACGTCTAAAAAATCATAATAAAAACCTATTGATGCAAATAAAAAAGCTTAAGAATGATAAGAAGTCTCTGGAAAACAAGTTAGAATTGCTTATAGAAAAGGAAGTATCGAAGTTTTCAGATGAACAAATCCAAGTTATGGAAAATGGAACAATTACAAATCCAATCCACGTCACAGCTCCAGCGATCAACAAAACAACATCGCTTGAGTTGTGACATGGATCAACAAAACAACATCAATTAATGAAGAAGACACAATACCTGCAGTAAATCAAGGAAATGTTGCACGTACAGTAAGGGAAAATCATGTTACCAGAAATCCTTATCGACATCCCAATCATAAAAGCAAATATCTTAAATAGTCAAAGTATCAATATCACTTAAGTCGGGAACAACTAATTTATCGTCTGAAGAATATTGTTATCGGCGCAATTAAGTCTCATGATAATAGTTCATCGTGGAAGTGCAACGTTCCGCAAAGAATTGAATTACGATAGTCTGATCGTTTCGTATCAATTATGAACAAAGAAAAATGCAATGGCGTTGCAAGCCAAAGAAAAAGACGTCTAGTCCTTCCATCACTATGCTTTGAGGACCAAGCATTTCAAAAGGGGAAGGTGATGTTATGAACACAAATATATAAATATATAAGGGAATAATCAATAAATCAGTAATTGTGTGGGAATATATATAGCCCTCATTCTCATTGTAATCTCATACTATCACAAATATCTTATATTCATACATTATTTAATATTTTATTTATCCTTATGGATTTCTTTATTCTATCCTACTTAAATTGGATATTCTTCTAGTTGTCAAACAAGTTTGTTTGCAGCAATGTCCATGAGGAGTGATTACACCTATTAACTAAAGACTATGTTAACAACAACCAGCGTCCTTTCTAGGCCACTAAAAACAAGCAATAATAAAGACAACATTTATGTCAAAGGGTAACTGAAAAATCTAGCACCGATAAATTGGTGTTGGAAATATACAATTGCTAGTCAACATTTCTAATATTTGTGATGTGTTTACCATGTTACCCATCATATTACATGAGGTTCCATCAAGGATTTTCATCACAATCCAGTTGCACATGGTAGACATTTCTTGTTGGCACTAATGGATCAACTGACAAATATAGGGGCTATTCTATGGATGCACACACTTTCCCTGCCATTACCCTTCTGGTATGTATGACCATTGTCTCAACGATGGATGCATGAAGTCTAGAAGAAAATGATTGGTGCAAAGTTATTTTCTTATGCCCCTTGAGTTTAGCAAGATTCCATTGGTTGATTACTATTGAGCACCATGGTTATTATGATGTGTTTCAACATTATGGTGACATGTTAGTGCATAGTATTGTCACTAGGAGGGGGCATTCCACATTGTCAGCAAGCTATATATTAATTCACTAGGTTGTTGGTAACTTCTTCTTTAGATGGAGGAGAAGAAAGGAGTGAGGGAGAGAAAAAGTTGCCAACTATGGCACTCAATGCCCACCAACCCGTCTACATCGCATCAATCATTCTCAAGGTGAGGATATGATTTTCTTTGGTTGATCCTCACCCTTCTTCCCCATTCATCCACCCACAAGTGACAACAATCTTAAATTTTTGTTGCATCAGCCTCAACTCTCAATATGCACAGTTTTTTATCCTTTGTCAATCAATGCCAAAAAATACCTTTACTTATCTTTATAAAATCCTTTTACACATTTCACTGTTTTAATATTATTTAATGGATAATATAAAAAATGGGACAATTAAAATGGGCTTCCATTCGCTTTCTACAAACAAGCTGTGTAGCTAGTCATTACAAATCTCTTGATGCCTCTTAGTCATCGATGCCAACCATGTGGTATGAAACTACCCTAAAGTCATTGAACAAAATAACATTTCGCCCCTTTAATATTATTTAATGGATAATATAAAAAATAGGCCAGTTAAAATGGGCTTCCATTCGCTTGCTCCAAACAAGTTTAGTTAATCATTACAAATTTCTCAACGCCTCTTAGTCATTGATGCCAACCATGTGGTATGAAACTACCCTAAAGTCATTGAACAAAATATTTTATCAATTATCATTAACTTTTCAATTAAATAAGCCAATTAAAACGAGTTCCCACAACCAAACTAGAACATGTGAGTTGACCAGTTGTTAGGAAGCTCTCAATGCCACTTGGACGTCGACACTGTTTATTTTCCTCGAAATTGTTTTGTGCTCACACCATGCAGAAATTTCGCAACACGTCTCAACAACCTTACGGACCACAATACGACTAAGGCCTCCACTGGCCTAAGCAAGATTACTCAAATATAATTGTGCATGCAAAAAAGCATATATTTGTTCTTTCCATACAATTAAATAAAAATTATCAATAATATGATACTAAATTACCCATTTGGCTTAAGAACTTGTGGTGAACCAATTGGTTCACTTACGTAAATATCCAATATAAATAGGAAAATAGGTTAAAATCCATATATGATAGTAATATATATTAAATAATAATATATAAGAATATGAGATGATTGATTACAACGACAATGAGGGCCATTTATACCCACACAGGGGTGCCTTTTCATTAATAGACATGTCTTTTCATTATGATGTATTAATTATTATTATTTAATGATTATTTGTTTATAGCTATATATTTTATATATTTATGTTCATTGCATAGCCTTCCCCCTTAGAAATGCTTTGTCCTCAGAGCATGTTTATGGAGAAGCTTACGTCTTCGTTCTAACTCGCAATGTCTTGACATGATTCTCTGTTTTTGGTGTGGTCAGGATTGATGACACGAGACGATATGAATGACAAAGAGTTGAACAGAACTGTCCAATTGTGAAAGGATCAGACCATCTTAATTCAATCTTTTCTGGAACGTTGCACTTCCACGATAAATGGTTATCATAAGACTAAATTGCGCTAGTATCAATATTTTTCAGATGATAAGTTAGTCATTCCTGTCCTGAATGACATTGATATTCTGACTGGTTAAGATATTTGCTCGTATGATTTGGATGTCGATAAGGATTTCTTATAACATGATTTTTCTTCGTTCAACTTCGATATATGATTTTCTTCGCACACCAATGTTGCTTTGTTAATGGCTGAATTTCGATTAGTAAGTATACCTGGAGCTTCCATAGTTTGTACTCCAACATATGATGTTGTATTTTTTTCAATTGATTTTGCAGCTCTTTGAGCTGTGACGGGGATTGTATCTGTAATTGCCATTTTCCACAACTTGAATTTGTTCATCTGAAAACTTCGATGCTTCCTTTTCTATAAGTAGTTCTAACTTGTTTTCCAAAGACTTCTTATCATTCTTAAGCTTTTTTATTTGTGTAAGTAGGTTTTGATTATCATTTTCTCAACGTGAATTCTTTTCATCACCTGATTTGTCGTGATATCTTTATTGTAAGGATTTTCAAGTTTTTCTTTTTTCAACTTTTTTATTTGTTCTAGCAACCCTTGATTAAGGTTCTTCAAATGAGAATTTTCTTCACTTCTTTTTGATAGGTTCTTCTCGAGATCTTGATTCTCTTGTTCCAACTTCAGAGCGCATTGTTTCCTATCCTTTGACTTCTTGATCTATGTAGCTAGATTTTGATTGTGGTCTTTTAAACGAGAAATTTCTTTGTTTTGATCCTTGATAACTTCATCGAATTATTTTTTGCATCCTTGATATTGACTTTTGATTTTCTTGAAGGATCACATTCGAGATGTCTTTAAAGTCTTCTGATGAAGGTATTATCGATTTTGACCTCATAGTAGTGTCCTGAAATGTCATCATCTTCTTTTTATGGAGAAACATCACAAACTTTCTCTCCGTGTTTAAGATGAAGGTACCTAGATTTTTAAACCAGGATAACCCGATGACGATGTCAATTTCTTCTTTATACATAGTTGTAACATAGAATTGAGATATATACTCATATTCATCAATCGTCACTTGTAACTCCATAATTCGAAAATAATCTTCATTTTCAATTAATTCATCTCTAGAATTAATAATTGATTTGCCAAGTCAATATTCATGTAATTTGCATTATGGTCCAGCTGATAACGATGTTAACCTCTCTTTCTTGAATAATCCCCTTTAATGTAAATGAGCAGCATAAAGTTGGACCTGTGTACAACTAGTAAGTAATCTTCCTCCTTTCGTTTTACTCGGATCCATTTTGTTTTTTTTCGATAAGATTTTTGCGATAATTAATTTCTTGTTATGAACCTTATATACTCCTCTCTTTTTTTGAAATCTTAAATAATTCCCTTATAAAAAAAATTGAATTACTTCCCTAAAAATAAAATTCCCATGCAACTTTGTACTTTATAGTTTTTCCTTTAATATGAAAAAAAACATTGTTTCACTTTATAAAATGTGTCACCCTTTATAACTTTAGGGTGGGACTTAGGGTATAATTTTTTTTATAACTTGAGAAATTAATTAATATATATACCTTATGTATTTTTAATATAACTCCTCTTTTTTATATAGGATAGACTTAAAATATAATATTTTTTATAGTGTCTCTTCCACCTTATTAAACCTTCACTTTAATAATGTTAATCTATAGGGATCGAATCATACGGCGGTCTTTGTGAAAAGATACAGTCCGAACCCGATACTATGGTCCATAGATTGAAGTAAACCCCGATATTGGTTCAAGCAGTTTCCCTTTAAAATAACTTTATATCAGTAGTGTTATGCACATTTTGTCATTGTTGTTGTTCTCTTCTAATTTTTGTAGCAGAGAGTAAAATTTTGTGGCAGATGCTTAGGATTACGTCTACGGTATCCCTCGTGTTTTTATGTGGCGTGCATCAACGACATTCTAATAATCTCACGCTTTTAGTTGTTGATCTATGCCAATTTTTATTTTCTTTAATCAACTTTCTTTCTCTTTTTATCAAATTTCCGGATTGTAAAGGGCCAAGGCCCTGATGTGACTGTCGATAGAATTTTTAGAAGGACTTTTTTCACTAAAATTTAACTTCATTATTAATGGCCAAAAGCTTGTTGTTGTGGTCAATGACCAAAATCAGAGGAACTCACGAATAATATTTGAATAATGAGCACCTGTGATGTTACCACAGGCAACAGAATTTGACCTATGGTCTATGGGCCAAAGGTCGAGATCAAAATGAAGCTCTAATACCTTTGTGGTGAACCATTTTGCTTCACTTGCGTAAATATCCAAATTTAAATAGGACAATGGGTTAAAATCCATATGGAGACGATTAATATATATATATATATATTAAATAATAATATATAGAAATGAGATGATTGATTACAATGACAATGAGGGCCATATATACCTATTACCCATGCAGGGGTGCCCTTTCATTAATAGACATGTCTTTGGATAAGACATGTCTTTTTGTTATGATGTATTAATTATTATTATTTAATAATTATTTATTTATATTTATATATTTTATATATTTATGTTAAAACACACAAAACTCTAGGTTTGGTGTTTGGGCCTAGAAGTTAACCTCTAAGTTGGTTCTCAAGAAGCATGGTGTAGTGTCCCCATCCCCAAGATTAGGCTGTGGGGTGACTTGGTAGAATACCTTCCCGTGAATTATAGTCGGACACAAGCAGGAAATAAGGAGGAATTAAAGGCTAAACGATAAATTAAACCTAATTACTTAGGAAAAATCACTTAAGCCTAGTCAGCGAAAAATTAGAACAAAAAGGTGATAAGGCTGACTTAATGGACAAATATTCCTTGGGAGGCTGGGTTAAATGATGTCTTAGCAGGAGAATTAGGGTTTCGGGAAAAGCTATAAAGGAAGGGTAAAGCAACCTAATTCATTATGCATGATTATGATTTGTTGAAACTTCCGGAGGAGGCCAGAACCTTGTTGTTTTGTGGATTTACGGAGGAAACCACCACCTAGATGGGTTTCGGTGTTGAAATACACCTAGCCTATCGGAGATACCATCGAAGTATTTCATCGTGCATTTGGAAGTCATTAAAGTGAGGAGAGTAGCGGCCTTGGCCAAGAGGCATAAGCTATTGGAAGATTCTCGGATCTGCGGTGGGCAGTAGTCCGTTGAATCCAGTAGACCGATGGAGAGCTAGCCGAGCTTCCGGTGAACGGTTCATCAGTTAAACGGTGGAATTTTGCAGAGCGTCCCATTCAGCTTTTTAGGGCGCATGCATGCAGGACGAACATTTGGCTTTGCATGTAGGGGTTCTTCATCAGTCAGCCAAATCCCTTCCAACCCATTTCACTACGGAATGGCCGATGCATTTATAGCGGCAATTAGAGCGGTGGAATCTGGTGAAGCTTATTCGGTGTCAAGTATGAAACCCCGGAGTTTGAATCTAAGCCGTGAATTAAAGTTACGGATTTAGTCAGACGGTATTTCCATTCGGCCCGGCCGAGCATTGATTGGGCGGTTTGAGATCATTCCGACGGTTGAGTTTTGAAATCCAGTTTTCGGTGATAAGGTCAGGTACTCATCACGGATCGTTATTTATTGGATTCTCCGTGCATCACGGCGAATCTGTATCTTCTTGCCAGTCACGGTATTTCTTTGTTATTTGATTGTATTCGAATGTTGATCGATGAGATCTGGCGGCGTTTGAATGATATATTTCGGTAGGCGATTTGTATTCCACGCATGCTTGTTGTATTCCATGATATTGATTATTGGCCTTATCACGCTTTATTGCATGCATCATTTATGATTGTAAAACCTTTGGTATGCTGTACAATTATAATAACCTACATGCAACCACAATAACCCGACATACAAACACTATAAACAAGATCGCTACATCAAACCTAAGCATCGAAACCCCGGTATCGGATGCGCGTAGAGCTGATAGGATCGTAACAAATATCTTGTCCGGATCGAGGACTTCGGTGGTGCTCGAGCTTCCCAGTCTGCCGACTGTGACTAGGAGCAATGAGTGGAAGCGAAGAAGAACGGATGGTCGTGAGCATGATGGTGACGTATACGTCACTTACAGTCGGCGAAATGTAAGAAGGGACATACCTAATTTCTACCTTTCCCCCCCAGTTCAAAGGAAGAGGAAGAAGCACTTAGAAAAGCAGCAGCGGCGGCCTTGAGGCTGGCGAAGACTTGGTGGCAATTGCCAGGCCAGTGATGATAAGACCGCGAGATCGAGCGTAATGCTTCATGCAGTGATGACATGCTGGCGTACCATGTCCCAGTCCTGCTTCAGTGCCGAATGAAATGGCGGGATGGATGCGGGCACTCAAAGAGCCCACATCACGGCCTAGAAATTGAAGGCGGTAGACGCAGTCACCCGATGTACATACACCTGTGAGTAGTTACGCCCATTATTTCCCCGGTTCCGGAAGGCGGTCCAGTAACTGCGAGGGGCCAGAGTAGCTCAAACCCTGGCGGAGGTCATAAGCGAAGTATCGGAGAATATGCGACCATGGGCCAAGTGACTTCCGAGGACATGACCACAGTCAATCTTGTGGACTCGAACTTCGAGGAGGCAAATCGAAGACCCACGAGAGGAAGGCGGCGGCAGCGGCTGCTTGGCGAGAGGCATAACCTTGACTTCATCAACTTAAAGTTGGTAACTCACCATACCATCTTTCGACAAATCGTCGAAATGCACCGCTAGAGCTTGGGCACAAAAACTAGACACGTGCTACAAGCTCAACCAAATGACAAAAAATGAGGCCATTAGTTTCGCTACCCTACACTTGGAGAGTGAGGCACACGAGTGGTAGTATCATGGATTGGTGACAGGGTCGCGATCACATCACTTCTTACAGACAGTTCACTGAGAGACTCATGGCGAATTTGTGAAGGATCGATCACTTGATTGCTTGATTGAAACCCAGGCGGCGCTGAAACATTTATTGCGAGAGTTTAGTGCGAAATCGCCAGTCAGTGTATTCATTGAGATGAAGAACCCTCAAAGAAATTGAAGGGCAAACCCAAGTTGGATGACACCGGCGGGAGTTGGTGGAAGCTTTGCTTCTCTGCGAACCTTGGGTCCCAGGGCAAATGCATGGGAAGGGCAATTCACACTATATTGAGGAGGATGAGACATTGAGACATCTGAACATTGATTGACGCAGACCGCCCATGAGCGAAACGGCCAGAAGAAACCACGAGATGCAGGCAGGGACCAGAAAGCCAGGAGAGGCCAAACCTGCGTAGAAGTGAAAGGAACCATAGCCACACCCTTCCAGTGCCAGTACAACACTCTTTCGAGCTTAAGGCCTTATGCAGGGGAACGCCTTGCAGCATGACCCATAGTTGATGGTGGGGCCACCACAACTTCATAGATGCATCTTTGGTAGCTAGGAGGGGGTTACGCGCAGAGGAGTTTGAGGGGTTCCGTAGCCCAGCAGTGGCGGATGGATACACGATAACATGTTTAGACATGGTCCCTGAACTAGAGGTCAAGCTTGGCAACTACACCGTGATTGACACATTTTATGTAGTTGACCCTGCTCGGTCTGAGATGTAAGTATTAAGAATGCGGTGGTTGTATTCATTGGGAGATTGGGTTCAACTATCGGGCGTTGACCATGAGCCGGGGACAACGGTGGATAGAAGTTGTCTTGAAGGAATGTCTGAGGCACCTTTCCGGACTGATGTCGTGAAAGGATGGAACTGATTTTTAGTCATGGTGATGTAGCTTACCCCGGTGTTGAATCACCTTACGAAAGAAAGACCGAAGGGTAGGCGGTACCATCCACGGATCCCGAGGAGAGCTCCTGGGACGTTATGAGTCAGTGTTTGGGCCGATACCACCGGGGAGACCACCCGGGCGGAGGATTTGAGCACATGATTGAGCTATAGGCAGGGGCTACCGGGTGATCGGCACCTTCCCCGAACCGAAATTTAAGAATACGAAATAGAAAGCGATCAAAGTTTACTTTCGCTATATATAGGCTATCGAGCCAGCCTTGAGGAATCTTTGCATCTTGATGTGTTAGTGCGAAAGGATGGCACGATGCGGATGTGCATCGACTTCCGAGCCTCAACAAAGCTTGATCGTTACACTATTCCCCGCATAGATGAGTTACATCGGATGTTAATTACATGGGGCGGTCTTCTTAATAGAATTGATTCTGATCGAGGATACCATCGGTCGGCATCGGGGAGGCGAGGATATTGAGAAGACAACTTCGAGATCTCATTTTGGGAATTTTGAGTTCTTGGTCATTCCATTTGGGTGACCAATGCACCGACCACTTTCAGTCTTGCATGAACCATATCTTGAGAGGGCAGTTGAGGAAATACATCACGAGGTATTCTTCGACGATATATATTGGTCTACAGCAAGACCTGGGACGATTATTTGGCACATTTGGAGATGGTCTGGATATTATGAAGACACAGTCTTTATATGCTAAGGAATTCAAATGTGAATTTGGCATGAGGAGCTACACTATATTTAGGGCACATCATGGTGGGAGTACAGGTACATGAGGAGAAGATTAGAGCCGTGGATTGTATGTACCCAAGAACCTCCGCAGTGAGGATTCTTTATGATTTATCGATTCAACGATTTGTCAGGGCTTTCACGGTTGGGGAACTGCTCTGAACTTGACAAAGAGGGCTTTCCATTTAGATAGAGGATTCCTGCAATGAGACCTTCAACAAGTGAAGGAGGTTATGACACATGCCGTTCTAGCACTCCCGATTTTTCCTGGTAGTTTGTCTTAGAGTGTGGCCGGGGGTGTTAGAGTTGGAGGCGATATTGATCACGGAGGGACATCATTGTTTTGAGCCGAGGCTTCGATGAGTCGAAGAGCTCTACCCTATTTACGACAAGAAAATGCTAGCGATCATGCATGCTTTAACGAAATTGAGGCGTGCTCGGTTGGCAGTTTGTGAAGAAGGCCGATCATAGGTCTCAGAGTATTTCCTTGGCGAGAAAAGACCTCGGCCCGAGAAGGCAGAAGTGGGTCTCAAGATCCAAGCCTTCGACTTTGACATCGAGTATCTCAAGGGAAAGAGGAAGGAATGTAATTGCTTGTTGAATGCATTGTCGGGAGACGAGGTTGTTCGATGATGGACGTTTGCACGGATTGGAAGCTCATTTGTTGGTGGAATATTCCAAGAACAAATTTGCTTGTAATGGATAGGCGGTGATTGATGATAGGTCACCGGTTCTCACGGCGATGTCATTTTCTACAAGGAAACCGGTTATTTGGTTCCGGAATCCACCGAAGGGGAAGATGCAGTATATCACGATTCCTGTAATGAGCATCGGGGATACTTTTAAATACCTACAGGCAGATCAGAGAGATTCTCATGGAAGGGTCTCAAGGAGGATGTGCTTCGGTTTGTGATGGAGTGCATGACTTGTTAGAAGAATAGGTTGGAGCCTACACATCCTACAAAATTTCTTTAGCCATTACTTGTTCCAGAGCATAAGTGGGAGAGCATTCTATGGATTTCATTACGGGTCTCCACAGAAGTGCGAGGGAAGGCGGCTTATATTTGTAGTGAATTAAACCAGTTGACGAGTTAGCACATTCTTTATACCTTACGGTTCTGGGCCATGCAATTGTAGAGTTGTTCTTTGGGAGTACGCTAGGTCATACGGTTTGCGAGGCCGGATAATTCGATTGATGAGATGCGTTTCATCGGCGCTTTTGGTAGGGAGCTTTTGGTGGCAAGCGCGAGTTTAGCTTCAATTACCGACTACCACCAGACGGTGAAGCGGAGGCAGAGATGGAGTCAACAAATGGGTGGAAGGATATCACAGTAATTATGTGGAAGGCGACAGCATACGTGGGTAGATGGTTACATTTTGGCGAATATTGCTACAACACGACTTTTCATTTGTCCATCAGGATGACACCATTGAGGGCATTCTATGGGTATGGTGCACCTTCATTTATAGATGCGACATTTGGGGACAAAAGGGTTCCAGGGGCCAAGGATTTGGTGGAGGAGAATTGAAGGATTACGCAATGTTGAAGAGGAACTGGAAGGCGTCGGAATCAACAGTACCATGAATCATTTGAAGAGTTGGCTGTAGTTCGAGGTAGGGAGACGGTTTTCTACCGATTATTATCTGGCGGTCTGTATGAAGAGGCGGAAGTGAAGCCTAAGTTCTATAGATACATCTGGGAGTCGTGTTAAGTGAATAGGCGAAGGTGGCACTCGAGCTTCATTACCAGTAGCAGATCCATGTCTTTCCGTCTAGGTGTCTTAAAGTGAGCAGCGGATCGACGCTACGGGGAGTTGCCGCCTTTGTTGGATGAGGAGGTCGGTTAGAACTAGTACAGGAGATACTAGGCGAGCTTAGATTGAGGAGCAGGATCATCGAAGAGTGCTTGGTTAGATGGAGGGTCTGCCCAGTGGAGGATGCCACATGGGAGGAGAGCATATTTTGCGTACCGAGTTGATGTTGCTTGAGGACAAACAATCTCGGGGAAGGGAGGGCTGTGATGTCCCATCCCAGATTAGACTGATGAGGGGGTGACAGTAGTCTATGTGTTCGAAGTGAATATAGTCGGGCACAAACGAGGGAACCCAGAGATGGAGGAATAAGGAGGAATTAAGGCTAAGCGATAAATTAAGCCTAATTACTTAGGAAAAATCACTTAAGCCCAAGTCAGCGAAGAATTAAACAGGTAGAAGTGACTTAATGAACCATCTTCCACTTAGGAAGAGCTTTGATTCAGTGATATCAGCGGAGTGGGGTTGGAAGCTACCTCAAAAGGAATGGTAAAGCAAGCTAATTCATTATGCATGATTATATGATTTGATGTTGAGAGCGAGGAGGAATGAACCTTGTTGTTTTATTGGATTCGGAAGCCACCCTAGAATCGGTTTACGATTGAGACACACCCTAGCCTATCGGAGATACCATCCGGGTATTTCGCCGTGCATTTGAGAATTGATACATGAGAACGCTGACTTGTAGGAAGTATAGCTATTGGAGATTCTGAATCTGATGAAGCCGTGGTCCAGTGCCGAGGCCATTCCGACTTCGGTGGAGAGCTAGCGAGCGCTTCCGGTGAAACGTTTTCATCGGTCCGTGGTGGAATCTTATATGCGAGGCGTCCCGATTGACTATTTAGAGGCCATGCGGAGACGAACATTTGACTTTGCATGCAGGGGTTCTTCATCATATCCAGCCAAATCCTTCCAACCCTTTTCACTACAGGACGAGGCGATATTTTTGAGCTACATAGCGACAGAATCCGACGGTGGAATCTGTGGGGGCGCATTCAGTGTCCAAAGAGGCATAAACCCGGGGGTTTGGATCTAAATGGGCAGGGTGGATTGGATTCGTCGAACCGATATTTCCGATGCGGCTGACCGAGCGCATTGATTGGAAGCGGTTTGAGATCATTCAGGCGGTTGAGTTTGAGATCGGTTTTTCCGGTATGCGGTCCAGAGTGCTCATCCGGGATCGTTATTTTTGAATTACGTTCTATGGTACGGCCCGGTCATTCTTCTTGCGGTCGCGGGTATTTCTTTGTTATTTGATTGTGATGATGCAATGGTCGTAATCGTGGCGTTAGATGATATTAATATATTTCGGTAGGTGATTTGTATTCCCACGCTTGCACTGTTATTGTTCATGATATCGAGTTATTGGCCTTATCACGCTGTGCATGCGATGTTTTATGATTATGAAAACGCTACATGCAATTATAATAACCTACATGCAACCGCTAATACGCTGAGCTTACTATAATCAAGATCATCTACACCATCGCAGCATCGAAGTAGTGTAGTCGCATTAGGAGTAGTAGGATCATTATGAAAATATCTTAATCCCGGAAACCCTAAAACGCATCCAGAAACCCCCAGAGTATCAGATCTGCACGTAGGAGTAGTAGGATCGTAGCAAATATCTTGATCAGCCGGATCAGGGATATTTCATGGTATTGATGCTCTTACATTCTATATTGTTGATTTTTTCAATGATATAGTTTGCTCATATTTTCACCCTTCATCTTGATATTTAGATTGGGTAACAACTCTTATCCAAATAACTACATGAATATCAGGATTGGGCATACTTTCGCCAAAAGAAATGACAAGGTTTGGAATTTGTGTCTCTTGGAGCTTATAGAAAGGAACAAACTCAAAGCCAAAGGACAAGCAAGGTTCAAGAAAAACTATAAGACTTTTGATCACATCTGCTTTTTGACCTATTATTGAGGAGGCTAGATATTGGTCATCTAAAGGTTTATGTTCATTTGTGGACTTTTGATTCAATCCCAAGAGAATCCTTGCAACAAAGATCGCAAGACATTGGGATCTCTAAGTCTCTCCTTGTTATTATTTTGAGGCTCTATGAGAGAGATATGGAACGGTTTTGTACATCTCAAGGGGTTTTTGACTTTCTTACATTATTTGGGATTTCACATCTTCCCCCATATTTCATCATACTTCCATTGGCAATCATGATTTGAAAGTTGTGCACCAGGTGTACAAAACAATGGGTTTCTTTTGCCACTCTCTTGTGAATGAAATTGTGAGTACAGTCACTTTCAACAAGGACTATGACTTTCTAGTGCTTGATGTAACCCATGAGCTTCGAGGTTTGTGGAGTTGAAATGCTTGATAATGCATGCAGGGAGATAAGTGGTTCTTCATGAGAGAATGGAAAAACGATATCTGCCTAAGTTTGAGTGTTGGTGTCTTCAACTTGTAACTCTAGTGTCTCTTCGATACTTATGTCTTTAGTCAGGGCCTGAGTGGTCATATCAATTTGGATCAAATTCTATTTTTTACACCAATGACTTGGAGCATATTTTTCATCACAATTATAGCAGAGTCCTCGTCTTTGGCCATCTACTATTTTTGTTGGCGAGAACCTTTGTACTTTCAAGCAATGAGTAGGAATTGTGCTTGGAGAAGAATCATGGGGAGGACGAGTGCAAGGAATGAAGGTTGGTTTTTTTTTTTGTACATGGATCGCCATCTCTTCTTTTAGGGCCCTCTACGTCTCTTTCAACCATGTAGTAGGACGTTGCATTCTGACTTGTGCTTGAATCTCTTCCTTGAGGTCACTAATGAAACACTCTTGATAGAAAGAATCTATTAAGTTCTCCATACGAATAGTTGATTGCTCAAAGGTTGCCATAAAGTCTATGACTGAGCCGATTTCGCGTAACTTGGTAAGCCTCCCCAAATAATGAGCATCTTTCTCGAAACATGCATAGACAACTTTAACAAACTAACTCTGAGTGATATAGTCTGCATATGCTTTCTATTCCATTCCCACCATTTCCATTGTTTTGGATCTAGATATAGGACCCCCACCCTGAGTTTCATCATGTCATCAATAATGCCCTGGAGGGAAAAGTAAGGTTCCATCTTGGTGACCCATCTTGACAAGTCAGAACCATCAAACTTGCTCATGTCCACATTATGAGAACGGTGCCATATGCTATTATCCATTGATTTATTCTTGTGCGAGCCCGACGAGGGTCGTGGGTGGGTAAATAGTCCCGAGTTAGAAGTTTAATCTTGGTGTGGCTCAATGTGTTGTGCAACCTAGTGGTTTTCTTCTCGTATACCCCGAGTGGGCATACCCATCAACTTTTCAGTCAATCTTTGTTCGAAGTTGTTGAACTTCTCATCCAACTTTGTATCCAACTTATCATTGAACCTAGTTATGTCATCTTGAATTTTCCTAAGTTGTTCTTCCACGGAGTCCAACTTGCTTGTAGTAGAGCGGGTGTTCATGTTGTCCGGAGAACTATGAGGTGGTTTATAGGTACCTTTCATGGGTGAGTTCACTGAAAAAGGTTACTAGGTCCTATGGACAAGTGAGTGTCAAGTGTTATAGCTCTCTCATATACGTGTCGGGTCCAAAAGTAGTACTCTTCCCAATATCTTCGAGCAATAACTAAGGAGGCTCAATCATGCCCTTAGTCCTACTACTCAACTAACCAGGTACTAGAGAGTGATCTCCCTGAGTGTTGTTCTCGGTGTACTATAGAAAAGAAGACAGCCAATTAGTATATCTTAAGCTAGTTGAAGTATACCTAGGGGACTTCCTATATACACGAGGGTACATGGAAGTGAGATTCTATATACAAGTATTGTCTGATGCAGTACTACTCGTAAGGGTACCAACATGGGCTACAAGGGTTTCCAACAATGTGATTCCACTTGTATTTCCTGTGTGCATTCTTCCCCTACCGCAATTTTACCCGTTGAACGACAGATCACTATGTTATTTAAAGATGCCAGAACACGTCTCTAAAAAATTCAAAAATTTATGAGCTTGTTAACCCAAAAAAAGTTATTAAAATCACTAGAAATTAACTTGTGCAAGGTAAGGCTGGAGGTCGTAAATGTAAAATGATCACAACTTCATTTATACTTATCTAATTGGCTATTATGACCCCAATTATGAAATGCAATAGCTTTTCTAGATGTAATGGCACTAGTTTGACTAAAATTTGTGCATTCTGTCAAAAGATATCCAATCTACGAAATTCACAGTGGTCACTAGAAAGAAAACTAAAAAATTACAGATTTTGCATCAACGATATCTCCACTTCCCATACTCTGTTTTGGACAATTATTTTTGAAATTGAGTATTTCTTCGAGAGGATCTTAGATCTATGGTTGGTTTCTTCAAATTTTGCACATAAAGTTTTAGAAATCAACCTGAATACTATCGTCGTCTTTTCCTGTCAAAAACCTACAAAAAGAAAAAAAAAATCTCCCACTTTGTGCCCAAAAATTCTTCCACTTCATGCCCAAGAAAGAGCTTTGAAACCACTTGTAGAGTACTTAAACCCAAAACTTTAGAGCATTGACATAAAATGTAGAGCAAAACCCAAGAACACAAGAGAAAAGAGAGATAAAAATAAAGATCTATGTTCACTTGCCCCTTCAAGGGGACTACCTCTAAGAGCAATGCTCCAAATACAATAACAATTATTGACAAAACAATACATAACATTCTACTCAATATATAGCTATCCATAGAGAATCTTAACTACCTATGGGACTTATTACTAAAAAGGACCCTTTATTACAATTAGTCACTATTAACTAACTATTTAATGGGCCTTATTCAAGGAAGGTGGCCTCATACATTAATAAAGTATCTAAGTAAGGGGGTTAGTGTCGAAAAATATTTATCCCCAGCACCTGGATAAATTAGTACCTTGTGTTTTTCCTTGTTGATAATTAAATTACAGCACACAAAATAAAATACACTAGCTCGAAATAAATAAAATAGCGGAAACAAACTGGAAACCAAACTTCACACATGCACACAGAATTTTTTCTCTTCAAATCATTTTTTCATTAATAATGACTCCAAGCTTACAAGGGCTCCCTGACTAGGGAAATGGACCATTGAAGAAAAATACAAATACAGCAAACCTAACAACTCTGGCCCTAAAGAAACCCTCTACTGAGTTGTCCTTGGATGGCCCTGGACAATCTGTACGTTCCCTATCCAATTTGTACAACACGTATATATGCCCCCAGTGAGTCTTGCCTACGCTTACACCTGCGCCCTTGCAGTCTTGCCTACAGGGTACACCCTATACGATTTGTACAGTGCGTACATACGCACCCTGTATGGCGCGTACACACGCACCCTGTACTACCTGTACGATGCGTACAACTTCACTGTTGTGTGCCCTGCTACTATATGATTGCTCTGTCTAACCTGCAACCTATTGTTGAACTACCCAAAAATTTGTCCTTTGATATCTTGCTGCTAGGTTTTCTCCTCCTGCTGCACTACTTGCACTTTCCTCCTTTGGACTTGATCTCTAGATGAAAGTCCTCCTTCACCCTCGCAGAGATCCCCTTGAGTCATAGTCCTTCATGACTCAAGAACTTGAGCAAAAGTCCTTATTTTCTCTTGTGTCCTTAATCCCCTTGAGTCACAATCCTTCGTGACTCAAGCAGTGGAGAAAAAGTCCTTTACTCTACATGTGGATGTCTTTCTCCTTCACCTAGCCTTGCTTTTATAATCTTGAGTTATGACTGAATCAAACATAACCCTAATCTTCAAAGTGATTAACACTTGAGATTAGATCTCAACTTACTTGAGATTAGATCTCAACTTACTTGAGATCAATGACTAAGATTCATTTAATTCACTAATGCTAATAACCTTAGCATTTCATTAAATTAAACTCACTTTAATTATAAAAAGAACTTTACTTTAATAATTCTTTTAATTAAAGTAAATTACTAAGGTAAAAGGCTTTGGACGACTTCCACACGTCTAGACACTTAGGCTTTTGTGTGAAAGTACCTATTCGATGCTACAAACATCAACAGTTAGGGTAGGACCCTAACATAATCCATCCAATTTGTGTATGCAAATCTAGTGTTAACAAGTCTTTTCAACAAATGTGAAGACTTTACAAAGGCTTCCTCTATGTTGTTCTTAGGCTTGATGGACTCTTTACGATGCACATCTGACAACACACCTTGCATATTGGGCCTTACCAGTTTGAAAATGTGTTGGCATCATCTTTGACAGCACCATATTCGGAGATTTCTTTATGTTCCGGGAGTTGGTGGTTTTATATTGAATGCTTCCACTTATTGTGATACAAGGCATACGTCTAAACGATTGGAGTTGGTTCAAAGTGGCATTTGTGGGCTTATGACCGCTTGCTTTCAAGGGGAAGCTAAGTGCTTTCTCACCTTCTTTGATGCAATTTTCACTTAGAGGTCTATAGAATATGTCCCACTATTTTTATAGATGATTATGTGCATATTTCAAAGGATCTCTTCTTTCCAAGTTATGATGTTGCTTCTTTTTGGATGTAGTATTTTCTACAGCTCCATCGTCAGGGACAACATGCTCCATTCTTTGTACATTCAACCACCAAAAATGATCTAATGCATCCTTCTTATGTATCTCTACCGATGGCCACCCTCACCAAGTTGTGTAACCATGTTGGTCTAGGAGATATAGCATTCAAGAGAGATTATATCTTCACCATATGCCCCACATTCAGCATTAAGGGGGGAAGTTATGATGTAATGCCTTCTTTCCAATGCCTCTTGTTCAAATTAAAGGAGGATGTTGTGAATAGAACAGATGCTATTTTGACTTGGGTACCATAAACCCACTAACCTTTGTATCGTGTCCACTGCTAACCCTATATTCGAGTTGTATATCCACACACCCACCCTCAATTATATTTAAGCCACTCACTCCTAATTGAATTTGAGTTGTGTAACCACACACCCACTCTCAATTATATTTAAGCCGCTCTCACTCCTAGTTGTATTTTAGTTGCATATTCATAAACCCACTCTTGGATTGTATTCAATCTCTCTCAGTGGCATTCAAGATCTCTCAAGTATATTCAATTTTGGTATCTATTAACCTGCTCTCCGAGTGTATTCAAGCTTTCTCAATTGTATTCAAGCTCTGTCAGGTGTATTTGAGTTGGTATCCATAAACCCGCTCTCAAAGTGTGTTTGAGCTCTCTCAATTGTATTCAAGCTATGCGGATATATTAATACACCCAAAATAAATGCCAAGAAAGAAAAGGATTATCCAAAAAATTCCATTGCCAAGAAATGCAGCTCAAACACTTTAAGTGAACTCTCCTAGGAAGCCCGAAACAAAGACAAAGAATCCAGTAATCTTTGGAAAACAAAACATGAACAGTAGTTATACATCTCCAATTATGGAAAGATGAATTTAACAACTGAATTATTGCTAAACCAAGAACAGCAGCTTCCATGGAATGATAAGAAAAAATACAGCTACAAGACTGTGTGACATATCTTATTGAGCCTCTATGTTGTAGCGACAAGACTCTGCCATTGGCAACAATTACAACTCCCCAAAGCCAGTTCTTAGTATGCCTGTAACACGAGTGACGAGACCAGATGCTTGTATTGATCCTCGGCATTCTAATATTGGCAGAGCCAATATGAATACTCTTGACAATAGCGTCTGCATTCACAACCATCTTGGGTTCTAGTCCTTCTTTATAACTTCAATTTTTCTTCAAGTTTGGATGCAACTATCACAGTCTCACAAGTATAGTAACCCTGATGAAAAGTAGCATGATTCTTTCAAACCATTTATAAAGAGCTAACAATTTGAATCATTTTTCCTGGCTATCTGAATCCACTTCCCAATTTTCTGAAAGAATAACTGGTTTCAATCCAACATTAACAAAGCTATCATTTGATTTTAACTACAACATACCTGGCCAAGCTCCTCATTCAGATTTGATGTCCGCGCTAAAGCAGGAGTATTGCTTTCTCTGTGATACATATTCATATCCTTGTTGATAAACTGAGTACATTGGACAAACTTTATCATCTGGGAATGGAACAAAAAGAGTCAGCCCATAACATTTATTTGGGGAAAACAAAAACTGAACTACAAAACAACATATATCCTAATCCAAGAGAAAATTTCTAATTTAATGCACAGATTTTCCGAAATAGAATATTTCACAAAAATATGCAAATGGAACAAGAATACACACCTCAATCGACACATATAGTGAAATGGGAATAATGGTTGAGTATAGTGTCACAAGCGTGAACAGTGTAAGACACGCAACCTATGTGCTCAAACAAAAGAAAAAAATGAAAAACCTACTTCAAAACAATTGCCAATTGTTTGAATGAAGACAACTTATCAGCATCATTCAAATCCTAGATAGGAATTTAATGCTTATGAAAAATTTATAAACATAAATTCGTGCACAAATATATGATGAAATCATAAACAAATGTTATATACTAAAAAGAGTACCACAAATCTGTTGTTAGGGTTGAACTGCTTCTCAACATCTGCAAGAAGGCCAAGATAATAGTACTTGCGGTCGATAAAAACTCCACTGCAATTTTCATCAGAAATCAGAAAGAAGTTTAATAAAATTAGAAAAATGGATCCAGGACAAATCTAACATGGATGCTTTGCATGTTTCAGAAGAATTATTTCCAGTTCTTCCAAATTATAAAAAATTCGAGTTGCGTCAATCCCAGGTAAAAGCATAAATATTCCAAGTCAAATACCTCAAACAAACATTTTCATACACAATCATGAGGAAGTTATAAAGCATATAGACAATAAAAGCAATGAGCATCTTTTAAAACCACATCAAAATAACACCTTGCTAATATTTGGAAAAAACACAGGAGATGGTGGTTCATCTATCGGTGATGTCATCAAGTACCATTGTCCATAAGGTTGGTC
>SNQJ01S0149400.1:0-15150 GCA_010110895.2 Picea sitchensis | reverse complement strand
CGATTTTTTCCAAAAAATCGCCAAAAAATCGCCCTAAAAATCGGCCCGATTTTTTGGGCGATTTTTTCATAAAAATCGTTTTCATGAAAAACTCGCGATTTATCGCGATTTTGACGATTTATCGGCGATTTTTACAACACTGATGAATACACATCAGAGCAGGAATTGTTCTGAACCATCCGGCTTAGAGACTCTCAAATAATATAAATATTAGACAGGGGGAGTCTATGCGATAGCTGTGACAGACCAAAGAACCATATTTTGAGTAGCTTGCAGAGTTTGAGTAGACAGATCCAGAGCAGTCAGTTACCAGTTTGACAGTTTAATCAGTTTTAGTAGTGAAGACTTCATGATAGTATAGTGATAAATAGGTCAGCATTATAGACAGTTGTGCAATAGAGTCTTGGACAGTATGGACAGAGATGGATTCGTAAGAACACTTAGCAAGTTTGGACAGATATATGACAGTGGACGAGAGCATGGATTCACAGATTGGTTCAGAGACAAAGGAACATTATCATAATGGATGATAATTACACAGCAAATGGTTCGAATAATGCTAATGGATTCCAAATTGACAAATATTTTTTGGACACATGCAGTGGATACAACAGTTCACATTCAAAACAGAGTAACACTCAGAAACAACAATGAAAAAACTCCCTACGAACTATGGAAAGGAAGACCAGCAAATGTGAAGCACTTCAGAGTATTTGAAAGCAAATGCTACATCAAAAGAGAAGATGGTAGAATGGGAAAGTTTGACCCTCGTGTGGACAAAGGAGTACTTGTTACAATCTGGGGTTGAACAAAGTTGTGAAAAGCATCAATGTAACAATTGATGAAACAGGTGGACGAGAATTAAAGGAAGAAGAAAACGAATCAATGGAACAGCTTTATGAAGAAGAAGTAGAAGGGAAAGATGAAGAGGATCAGACAGAAGTAAAAGAGCAAGTTCAGTAAGTGCCTCCAAAGACACCTAGCAAACGAGTACAGAAAAATCATCCTTCAGATCGGATTATCGGAAACAAAGATGCAGGAGTTGAGACTAGAAAAATAATTCATTCACCAGAACAAACGCACCTAGCACTCTTATCTACGATTGAACTAAGCAGTTTTAAAGACGCCAATAAGGACGAATTTTTGAATAAGGCCATGGATGAAAAATTGGATCAAATAGAGAAGAATGACACTTGGGAATTGGTTCCAAGACCAAAGAATAAGAATGTGATTAGCACAAAGTGGGTTTTCAGAAATAAATTGAATGAAGACGGATAGGTTACAAGGAACAAAGCTAGATTGGTATGTAAAGGATACGCACAAGTTGAAGGAATCGATTTTGAAGAGACATTTGTCCCAGTTGCCAAAATGAAAGCAATCTCATTGCTTTTAGCTTATGCATGCTCCAAGAATATTAAAGTGTATCAGATGGACGTGAAATCAGTTTTTTTGAACAGGGAACTTGAAGAAAAAGTCTACATTGAACAACCAGAAGGATTTCAGTTGTCCGAGAATGTAGATTATGTGTGTAAATTGAAGAAGACCTTGTATGGTCTAAAACATGGTCCTAGAGCATGGTACTCTAGACTGAATAAATATTTACAGCAGGGAGGGTTCAGAAAAAGAAGTGCAGACAGCAACCTCTACATCAAGGTAACTCAAGATAGTATTTTATTAATTGAAGTTTATGTTGATGATATTATTTTTGGAAGCACTGATGACAGGTTAGGCCAGAAATTTGCAAATGATATGCAGAATGAATTTGAAATGTCGTTACTCGGAGAACTATCCTTCTTTTTAGGTCTTCAAATATGTCAAAGCAACCAAGGAATTTTTATTTCTCAAACTAAGTATATCAGAGAAATGCTAAAAAGGTTCGGAATGGAAGATTGTAAACCAGTTGCAAGTTGAGCAAAGATGATTATTCAAAGTCTACAGACGAGAGGCAATACAGGTCAATGATTGGAAGCCTATTATATGTGACAGCATCCAAACCAGATGTAATGCAGGCAGTTAGACAGGTGGCACGTTTTTAAGCAGCACCAAAGGAATCACATGTATTAGCAGTGAAGAGGATTTTCAGATATCTCAAAGGAACAGAAGAGTTTGGATTATGGTATCCAAAAGGAAAAGATCTATCACTTATTGCCTACACAAATGCAGATTGGGCAGGTTGCATTGATGACCGACAAACCACCAGTGAAGCAACGTTCTAATTGGGTGAGTGTTTAATATTTTGGATAAGCAAGAAACAATCATCAGTATATTTATCTACAGCCGAAGTAGAGTATATTACAGCAGCAGGATATTGTACTCAGGTTCTATGGATGAAAGAAACTTTGACAGATATACAGGTTGAGTATGATGAGCCCATTCCAATCTATTGTGATAATACAAGCATCATCGGTATCTCAAAGAACCTGGTGATGCACTCCAAGACAAAATACATTCCAATAAAGTATCACTTTCTACAGGAACAGTTTGTAGAGAAAAACATCAAAGTTGAATATGTGGGCACAAAAGAACAAGTCGCAGACATCTTTACAAAACCGCTTCCAACGAAATCCTTTGAGTATCTTCGCTAGAGACTCGGAGTAATTTCTACTCCAAAATGAATGTTTTTGAATGCTTATCTTATGTCTTAGATTTACGCGAGGAAGCACCATAAAGAGGATAGTTCAGGTTGGGAGATCAATTTCAAGAAGAGTTAAGTCAAGGGGAGTATCCCCAAGGACAGTTCAGTTAGGGGGAGCAGCCCCAGATGGAAAAATACATTTGTCATTGATGACAAAGGGGGAGAGATTTATCATATGCGGGATAGAAATGCTTGGAGAGAGAGCACAGAGGCATGATTCTAGGGGGAGCATGAGTGATATTACTTCAGTATTGCATCAGAGTGTTGCCATCAATGTCAAAGGGGGAGATTGTTGATTAATTGGGTTGGTTGCCATTGATGTCAACCCTTGAAGAAAGTCTGGTAGCAAATTCTAGTAGCACAAAGGTTTGGGTAATGGACCCAAGTTTGTTTGATGGATAATAGTATGAGTTTTGATATATTTGCAAAAAAGACTATTCTAGATGGATAGTACATGTCATGTTATTTCCGGTGGTATGTGGAACGTCACATAACTCCTCACAGTTAGAGAGTTATGGCCATGTGAAGTTGGAAAATCCGAGTCATCTAGAAGCCCCAAAAGGTCAAAGTAGTTGCAAAGAAGAAATTATTTAAATAATAAAGTGAAGTGATGAGTGTACTATAAGTCAAAGTGGATGCAAAAGAAATTATTTAAATAATAAAGTTAAAGGAGAACTTATTAATTGTGGAAAGTGGCTAAGGTAAGTGGACAAGTGGCTAGAAGTGGGTTAGCCCTAAAATAAGGAAAGTGGGTTAAGATGATTAGAAAGTAACCCCTTGAGGAAGCTACATGAAAGTATAAATAAGAGGCAAGGATCTCTCATTCAAATACACTTGAACATATTGAATATCTACAAATGACTGAAGTAACCAAAGGATATCTAAGGCGAATTTCAAAGGGAAGGTGAAGTAAAGAAGGCCGAAATTCAAGGGAGGATAAATTCTTTTGATGAAGTTTTCTAAGGAATGTTACTTACAGGTCATCTCACATTTTTCGCAATAACTTTTTTTCTAGAATGATTCAGACCGCGAAATCTGGAGGTCGTTGAAAAAACATATCCAAGTAGTTGTGATAAAAAATTCAGCTTGTGGGTCGTATTTTTGGAGTTACACTCCGTGGAAAATAGGGTTTGTGGCTAGTCCTGAAGCTAGTCTAAAACAGGTTTTTTGAATAAAAACGTCATAACTTCTTCATAACATATCTAAATTCAGTAAGACCAAATGTATTGGTTAGAGTACAGTCTGTAATATTATGTGTACCATTTTCAGATCCATACAACAAATATTATGTGCGGAGCACGCTCTACAAGTTCGCTCTCTAGAATAAGCCATAATTCAACAAGGTATGTCATTTTTGCTATAACTCATTTTCTGAAAGGTTTCAAGTAGTGAAACCTGGATGAATTGCATAAAAGACACTGAAGAACATTGTATACTATTTTCAGATCTGTATTCATTGCATGTACATAGTTATGATTATTTCAAGTTAGAGTTGTTGACTAATCCAAAATTAGTCATGTGAGACTAAAGTAAAGTTTGATGAAAATGATAGTCTCTTGTTGTTAAAGTTAAAAAAAGTTTGCAAGTATGTGATCATATACACCAGGTCTATTACAAAGTTACAAATCAGATTTGGATGATGAAATTGATGAGGGATTTTGGTTGAGATACATGTTGGGTATATATGGTTGAGACAAGTAGTTGATGAGTTGACACATACATGAGGTGTATAGTTGATAATGTTGGTACATCTCGATGAGTCATAGTTTATGTGTATTTAATGCATGATTGGTACATATATGGTGCATGGTTGATGCACTCGTTGATGGTATAGGTTGAGGTACACGTTGGTGCATGGTTGATGCACTTGTTTATGGTACAGGTTGATGACAAGTTACTTGTACAGGTTTGGTGCATGGTTGATGCACTTGTTTATGGTACAAGTTGAGGTACAGGTTGATGTATGGTACATGTTGGCACAAGTTATTGGTACAGGTTGTTACACGTTGTTTGGTGCAGGTTGATTGGTATAGGTTTGCAACAGTATATCTCACAGTGATAGTGTGACAGTGGTTCCATCATTCTACTTATATTTCAGGGCGGTTGGACGGGGCAAGGATAGGTGGTTGTAGCCACCTTCCGATTGTAGCCGAAGAACACAGGGAGTTGTAGCCTCCTTCTGGTTGTAGCGAGAGAATTGGGGAGTTGGAGCTTCCCTCGGTTTGTAGCCTGAGAAACTAGGGGGTTGGAGCCTTCTTCCAGTTGCAGCTGGAAAACAAAGGAAGTTGGTGTTTCCAATGAATGTAATTCTTAAAGACATATAAGAAAAAACATTTTGCATTCCGTGGTTTTTTCCCGCTTTGGGTTTCCACGTAAAAACACTGGTGTACTATGTATGTGTATAATTGCTCATTTGTTCATTGTTTATTTACTCTGCAATTATTGGATGATAATGCTACATTGATATAACACTTGCATTTTATGGTTAAAAATGATTAAATTGTTCTATTATTGATCCATCCCCCCTCTCAGTAATCCAACAAGTGTCTCTTCACTGGGCAGGGTTGACTTATCTTCTTAGTTGTTAAAACCACTTTAAGTAGGCCTGGGGCCGAATTCTTAATTAGCATAATATAATTAGAGTTTGACCAATCCACAAAAGGGGATTTGGTCAAGTACAAAGCCCGACATGATCAATCCACAAAAGGGGATTGAGCTGATGAATAATAACTCAATAATAAATAGAATACTCTTTTGAAGTTACAATATTTCAACACCTTTGTTGAGAGAATCCTCTGGACACACAAATAGAATACTCTTTGCTGGGAGAATCCTCTGGACACACATCAGGTAGAGTATATAGTAACGAGTACAGCTAGTTGTGAGGCCATCTAGCTTCGCAAGTTACTTGCAAGATTGTTTGATCAACAGTTGGAGCCTACAATCATTTACTGTGATAATCAGGGTTGCATCAAACTCTCTGAGAATTCAATGTTTCATGACAAATCCGAGCACATAGAGATCAGATATCACTTCATTCAAGACATCATTCAAAAGGGAGCAATAAAGCTCCAGTGTATTCCCACCGATCAGCAAGTAGTTGATATTCTGACCAAGCCCTTAGCAGAAGGTAAGTTTGAATCATTCAGAGACAAACTTGGATTGGTGCAAAATTCATTCCTTGCTAAGAGGGATTGTAGAGAAAAATAGCTCGAGCAAGAGCTTCTTGCACAGGTTAGCTATGAACGTGTGGGAAGAAGTTCGAGACAACGTCTAGTGACCACTTAGTAAAAGTAGGAAATAATACCATCTTGTAATTTCGCTTAAATAAATAAAAGTGAAAGTTTAATTTCCCTAGATCTCTTAAATCTTAGAAATCTAAATGAAATATTATAGAGATTTTAGAATATTGGTGAGTTAGATTTGATGTAACCTTAGTCGTACACCTCATTGTTGAGATATGTTGGTTGCTAGGATTAAGGAGATTAGTTGAGATTAGTAGCTAAGATTTGGGAAATTAGTTATCTCTCAAAGCATAAATAGAACAAGATGGGAGAGGTTGAAAACACATTTTTTATATACAAAGAAAACTCGAGGGATCAGTGAGAGATCTGTTGAGCAGATTCAGAGTACAGGAGAGGAGCTGAGGTCGAGGTAAAGTCTGTATAGTGTTGTACAGCAGATCAGGCAGGTAGATTCTCAGTTGTCCAGCAGGCAGATTTATCTCAGTAAGTGCAGATCTGAATTTTTGTGTATATCATACAGCTGTTAGTTTGACAGCTTGTGGAGGTTTCCTTGTAAGCTTGGAATTTAAATTAAAAGCTGATTTGAAGGTGTAATTACGTTTATCGTGTTTATGCTTCTGCTCTTCATTTTCAGCTATATGTGTGATTATTGCATGTTCAAAAATATTTATTTCTGTAATTAAATAAGTTTAGATTTATTTTATTTAATTAAGAGAAACATAGGACAGCAGTCACCTAGGGCTAGAAAAATTTACAGGAGGAAATTGTGGATCTCAACAACTCGTTATTATTTTTAGTATACAGGTTGCTGAGAAGATTATTTTATTGTTATTCCTTGGAGGACTAATGGATCTAGGAAAACAAATATTTGTTTACTGTAAATGGAAATAGAGTTGAAACCTATACAAGGATTTACTCTCTCCATTTGAAAAGTGTGATTGAAAGGGCTCCCAAGCTTTGGAATAAAAGTGCTTCATCTTTTGTCTAAGCTATTGTAGATTGTATGTACTATTTTATTTGTGGTAAATATTCTTGGTGTGTATATTAGTGGCTTTTTCATTGCAGGTTTGGATTGTCAAAGTCAAATTGGGAGCCATAAAGGAGAAGCCTTGTTACATTGGAGGAGCCAATCAAAGCCTCTTTGTCACTTTAATTTAAAGAGAAGAAACTCATGCCCTAGACGTCCTTTTTGTGAGTGAATGCATGGTTTCTATCTTTAGATAAGGCCACTCTTGAATTGAATTGGTTGTGGAGCTCACCATAGAGTCCATTCCCTTCATAAAACCTGTGATATCTTGTTTACTAAATTAGGGTTGTTGTAGGACACGTCACCTTGGCTGCTTATAGCCCCTAATATCTCTTGAAGAATAGCCCTCTAAAGTTGCATGCATGACCCCATAGCCCAAACAACATAAGTCCTCGATCTTCCCTTTCATCTGTTGATATTATGGTAGCTGCAGGAGGTATTTACCTCCACGTGTGAACCTGACGATAATAGAATACTCCAGGAAGAAAGAAGAAACCCTAATGAGTTGGCTAATAACCCTAGAAGACTTCTCTTCTCAAGAAGATAATTTATATTAGGTTATTAGCCTCCAAGAGAAGAAGTCGACTAGAAGAAATAATAATATACTGAACAGTCAATACCCAGAAGGAGAAGTCGGCCCCAGTAAGTCTGCCAAATTACTATAAATACAGGGCGCCAGTTCTCATTTGTCACATTCTCAAAATTACAGAGAGAGCCAGTTCTGCATAGTGCACTTGCAGTCTTGTGCGCAGGTGTGGAGGAGAGTTGTTGGTGCAGCTAGCAATTACGTTTTGGCTTGGACTATCTCTTGGCTAGGGTTTGGACTATCTGATTAGCTCTTTGTGATGCGCTATCCTTGGGGAAAGGTGCGCTAACCTTTGTTTGGTTATCTAGCATAGGGTATGCTTCCGGAGTGATTCTCTGTCAAGGTTAAGGTGCTCGAGGGGTGGCTTCGGCCTATGGTTGGGTGACAAGGGTATTGTCAATGGTAAAACGAGCACACATCTTTCATATTCTAATAGGTTATGGGCCCACACCTCCTTCATTCAGTCTAAACGCCGGAAGGAAGAATAGCCACTAGGATATTGAGTTCGCTGAGGAACTGCCGCTAGAGTTACTAACAGAAGCAACTTCCAAGACATTGCCGCTAGGTTCACTAGCAGGAGCAGTTGCATAAACCCTAATCCTCTTGTTGAGGCACCTTAAGTGAAGGGATTGACCTAATCTCCGGACAGATCAGTGCGCCCTAGCCTAGTGCATCTCCTAATACTCTCAGCAAGCCAAGACGTGAAGTTTGAGTTTGTGGTCAAATCTAGGGTTTGACCAAGTCAAAGCAGCCATGACTTATTCTATGAAGTCAGAGAACAAGTTAGATGGAGCTTCTAACTTCAAAGCGTGGAAGACAAGGATTGATCTCATCCTTGCCAAGAATAAAGTGTTGGATGCTCGTGAAAGGAAAGATTGTGAAACCCGAGTTTGAAGAAGGGAAAGAGAAGGCATGAGCGATTGCGAGCTGTGGAAAGTTGAGCGGTGACATCAATTCTATAAGTATCATAGTGGAATCCATAAAGACCACTTGATACCATACAACTCCCATATTGAATCATCGAAGAAAATGTACGATGCCTTGGCACAAACCTGCTTCTCGGTCGAGAAACATTGGACAGTAATGCGAAGAATGAGCTCGTGACATGAAGATGAATATTGTTAATGACATAACATCATACTTTGTGAGAATTTCTCGATTCTGAGATCAACTACAAGCTATTGAAGAGGTCATCTAGGAGAGGAGTTGGTAAACATAGTACTCAATGGTCTTCCCAAGGCATTGGATGCATTTTCCGCAAGAATGAAAACAAGAAAGAGGTATCCTACATTTTAAGAACTTTGTACTTGTTGTGCCAAGAAGAATCAAGGATCAGTGCAAAGAAACCTCAAAAATTCGATGATCAAGCCTTCACAGAAAGATTCGAGAACTTCAAGAACAAAAAGAAAGTTTGGTTCAAGAAGGAAGCCAAATCAAGAGAAAGACATTTAATAAGTACAATTCTTCAATTGTTGAAAGTATGGTAACTACAAGAATCCATTGTCCCGAACTAAAAAGAAAGGAAGGAGAAACGTGAAGCATCGATTGTCGAATAAAATGAACCTACAAAGAATACTAAGCGGGATGGAAGAGACTGCTTCTTCTAAAAGGTAATAAAACTCTTCTTATTTCTTGTACATATCTTGTTTGCATCGTCTCACATTTTGTATCTAGTATATCTATCTCTTGAGAATAATGTGTTCAAGAAGAACTATACCTATGGAAGAACAACAAGATAAAAATTGATATCATTAAGATAATACACATGAAAGGATGAAATACAAATCATGTGAGCTATTACCAAGATAAGGAGAATCAATCATGAAGAGACTTGAAGAAACAAAGACAGAAAGAAGTCCCTCGGTAATAAAGGAAGTGGAAAAAGAGACTTATGGTTTGTGAAGACAACAAAGGCAGGCGTGGACTCCATTAGACAAAGAGAGCCAATTATATATTGCGAGAAGACAATAAGGGATCTGCGGATGGAAACATGGACTCTGTTAGACAAAGGAGCCAATTATATGCCTCTTACATGAAGCAAGGGAGCTAATCCTATGATCCATTGGAAGATGATGAAATATGTATCCATGATAGCAGCCATGAAAACCGATGAAGCCTTAAGTATCCTTGGTTGTCCATCACATCCGTGATCCTATGATGGAATCTTTGGGGCATGGAATATATAAACTCTATGGACCTGAGAACTAAAGAAACATGAAGATTCCAAGAAAGAAAGAAGTCAGAACAACTAGTCATTGTATCAAGGAATCACAAAGATTGTGGAGCCCACAGTGTAAAACTCAATAAAAGCAATCAATGACGGAGGTAGAAATTAAAATTGATGAAGAGCAGTGTATGGAAGACTTATGAATAGAAACATTGTGAGATTCAAAAATTGGGGTTCTAGATGGAGGAGAAGACTATGATGAATTACTTGTTCGATAAAAACGAAACTTATCTCTACATGAGTCATTATATATCATCAATAACATCCATAAGTTGGAGTTTACTACATCGAGATGAATACAAAAGAGATGTTCTGAGAAATTGAATAAAAAGAGCATATGAAGAGCAATCTAAACTTGCAGAGGCATACGGGAAAGAGACCCTTGAATGGGGAGATGAAGAAGATAACTTGGTGGAGAACCTCGATTCTGCAATGAGCGTGGTGAAGATTTCCTATATAACATCAAGATGATTTTCGGTAGATCAAATGTCATGATGAGAGAAGAAGTGCCATGGATATGTTCCAGTTCTCCAAACAATGATATACCTTATTGTTGAGGAGCTACAAAAAGCCTTCACAATGTTCCAGATAAAAGTACATTTGAAATCAAGCATTACATTATACGTGATGAAGTCCAAAAGAGGAGAAAGTGGTTCTCAATACATATCTCCACAGATGAGCAAATAAAAGCGACATTTTGGTAAAGCTTCTATCCAAGATGAAAGAGTTTGCGTACTCAAGTTGGAGCTGGTGGAAACGACTTCCTTATTGAGAAAAGGAAGATATGACTCTCAGGTTGGGAGGGAGCGAAATATTATTGAGACATTCATTTCAAGATTAAAAACAAATTACATCTTGGACGGTCTCTTGTTTGGAAGGTGGATTGAGATTTCTGACGGATAATGATTTCCCATTGTGGTTAAAACGGGGAATGGTCTAGTGTTGATGTATCATGAAGCGGCTGACTTCCCATTGTGGTTAACATGGGAAGTGAATGTCTAGAAGCGATCTCTCTTGCCAGGGTTACTCAAGAAGGCAGCCCCATACTCATGAGACGGCCGTTCTAATTGTAGTTAGCATGAGAATGAGTGTTTGGAGGTTGATACAGGCCAGTGTTTTCCTCTTGTGGTTAAAAGAGGAAATGGTCTGGACGATCATTCCTTAGGGTTTATACATTCTCTCCAGAGGTGCACTTTGATTAGTGTGGGAGGAATGGCCCAAGGTAAGGAACGGTCCGAGGCCTCTAAACAATGGGGGCAAAGCATTCCTCCAGGGTTTATACATTCTCTCGAGGGTGCACTTTGGTGTTAGTGTAGAAAGAATGGCCCAAGGTGAGGAATGGTCGAGGTTGAGGAGAGCAGAATAGTTATTCTTCCTTGCTTGAGAAGAATAGTCTAGACAACTTATGGTTGATGTTTAACTTTCCAAGGGCGTATGCTCTTCCAGATCTCATATATTTCAAATCTCACAGATGTGAGTGAAAGATTGGCCCAGATGATTCAGTTTATATCATAACATTGTTTCTGTGCAGCTTGCTATCAGAGGTTTGTTATGAAGACTGTATGACAGTAGATGTATACTACTGTGATGGATATGTTCCATTGTTCGTGACTATACATTGTTGATCAAGTACTTGTGTGTTACTTGGTGTGGTAGTATACCACTGGATTGTAGTTATGTACTACTATGGATAGACACAGTTGTGTTCTATTTTTGTTATGATTGCCTTGAAGACTATCAGCAGTTTATTGGAGATAATCATCAGCCAAATGAATGATGAACAGAGTTTTTTCAAACGAAAATTGGTTCAGAGCATTTACTCTTCTAGATTAGAAGAATGGCTCTTGTATCACTTTGTGGAGTGAGCATCATGTCTGATTACTCAGATAGAGTATGGTTTCGAGAGATGATGTAGCTGATGATGATGATGGTGCTCATGATCTAGTCACTATCTAGTCTATATAACTATGTTGATGCTACTGGGTCAATGGTATGTTTTTGTGCTCAAGACCATTACCTGTAATACCTCCCTAGCTAGAAGGGAGTGTTGATATTATGGTAGCTGCGGGAGGTATTTACCTCCATGTGTGAACCTGACGAGAATAGAATACTCCAGGAAGAAAGAAGAAACCTTAATGAGTTGGCTAATAACCCTAGAAGACTTGTCGGCTCAAGAAGATAATTTATATTAGGTTATTATCGTCCAAGAGAAGAAGTCGGCCAAAAGAAATAATAATATACTGAACAATCAGTACCCAGAAGGAGAAGTCGGCCCCAGTAAGTCTGCCAGATTACTATAAATACAGGGCGCCAGTTCTCATTTGTCACATTCTCAGAATTGCAGAGAGAGCCAGTTCTGCGCAGTGCAGTTGTAGTCTTGTACGCAAGTGTGGAGGAGAGTTGTTGGTGCAGTTGCTGCAGCTAGCAGTTATGTTTTGGCTTAAACTATCTCTTGGCTAGGGTTTGGACTATCTGATCAGCTCTTTGTGATGCGCTATCCTTGGGGAAAGGTGCACTAACCTTTGTTTGGTTATCTGGCCTAGGGTATGCTTCCGGAGTGATTCTCTGTCAAGGTTAAGGTGCTCGGAGGGTGGCTTCGGCCTATGGTTGGGTGACAAGGGTATTGTCAATGGTAAAACGACCACACATCTTTCATATTCTAACATCATCCACCACCTAAAATTTTAAAATTCTCTCAAAAAACCATTTATGTTTTCTAAACTCTCTCTTGCTCCCACTCCATAATACACATATTGAGCTTAGTTAACCATAGGGATGCCCCCTTGACTAGAAACCTTCTAGCCTAAAGTGGGAAAGGCAAGACTACTCGGGTGACAGTGGGTAGTTTGCCTAAGTTGCCCCTAGGGTTTCACAATGTGTGCATAGGGACTTTTGCACCAAGTGAGCACCTAGGAGGAAACACCTACCAATTACATGACCATCAAGATTGGCCACACATTCGCCCAGCTCTATCGCAAAATACTCCATCTGTGATTATTTGATGAAGGAAAGAGAGAATGCACCTCAAGGCCAGAGGACAAGCAAGTTCAACCAAGACTGCCAAACCATTGACAACATCTTCACTCTCCATGCCATTATTGAGGAGGCTCATGCCAAAGTCTTATGTTTCTTTGTGGACTTTCGGAAGGCATTCCACTTTTCATGGAGAGGGGCCTCGTTCTAGAGGCTATGTGAGATTGGTATTTCAAAGATCATTTTGAAAGTTTGTCATCTTCATTTCAAATATCATAACCGTATCAATGCAAATTAGAAGTTTTGCCAACTCTAAATCATGAGCAATATATGATGTAAGGATAAGTCTCTTGTCAATTGGGTGTAGTCCAAGTGGTTGTCAGAAAAGTTGTTACACGCCCCACCCAGGTTCAAATCCCACTTTGTGACAGTTTACTCTTGGTGAGACAATTGTTGATGAGCTATATATAATATACTCAAGAGTTGTTGACCTGGCCTTATGCCCTAAAGAATCTAGGGTTTACCCTGGGTATCATCCTCGGAATGAGTGGAAGCGCCCAGGAGGTTTCCCTCAAGATATATTGCCTTGAATGAAAAAAGAAGGATGAGTCTAAAATTGGATATAAAATGTTAAAATTCGTCTAAATTTGTATTTTATATCTTTTACAATGTTGTTCCTTGAAATCTGGGCGGATCTCTTCAACCTTCCCTGAAACTAGTCCCCCGTGCCCCCCTCCTCCATTCCCCAAGTCCACAAATCAATGTTAAACATATCTTGTGTACCCTGATATATTAAAATTTAATTTTTGTATGAAGATGTAACATAATATGAATTTATTTTAAAAGTAGAAAGGAAGCAAAAAAAGAAATGAAGCAAGACAGCAAACCTGCCAATAGCTCCAATAAGGCACATTACAAAGAGAACGCCAAAAAGAATCAAAATAAGTTTGTCAAGTGTGCGCTCTAATGTACTTCGCTTTGAAGGGACATTCATGGAATTCATCATAACCTGAAACCAATATGAAAAGACTGTCATATTTTAAACATTTCAATATATTCAATGACAATTTAGTTGGCTGTCCAGAAATATTGTCAGCATTGAAAAAGGTCAACTATAAACAAAGAATATTTTATGATCCAAAAATAGATATTTGACTTAACAAAAATCAGTTACCAATCCAGCCCAATTTAATTGCAAATGTTAAGAATTTTAATTTACCTTTGTTTCATGTCCTGTAAAAATCACAGCACCAACTACGAACTCTGTATTCCGTAGACTGCATCCCTGTGGCAAGAAGGGAAACCCATCTTAAGTGGAAATCAAGAAAGTTGCACACAATCTTCTGCTCCTAGAACCTCCACTGCCAATATAAGAAATAATAGAAAGTCTACTAGGTGATTCTTATACTGATTGATTTAATAGTACAATATTTGCATGAAAACAACCATGTGACACAACCCATAAACAATTTGGCATATATGTTTCAAATTATACCTTAACTAAAATCTTACAAAGATTTGCCATCACATTCAGATAGGTAGGCATAATAAATCCTCTATGTCTATCGCCATTGTACCACACTTCAACAGACACAAAGCTTCATAGTATCTCAGTCACATACATGTCCTCTGGGCAAATTTGAATGATCTGATCTCCTTTTCTTCATTTCTCTTCTCCTGGGAAAATGTCCAATGGGGGCACCTCACAAACAACTTTTTCAATTACTAGCTTTTGTTTCAAATCAAGCGCCGCATTGACAACATGTACTTGGAATAAAAATCTAATGTCGATGGCTTCCGCATTTTTCCTTCGTGTGCTATATAATTTTGTAATCATCCATGCAACTGAAAGTCTTCATCATCTCCTGGCACTGGCATGTATTATTTTGTTCCTGATATGACTATCTAAAGAACAGAACACATGACAATCTCAAGAACTACAGAAGACCCAAGCAAGAAAACATCCTTTGAATTGTTTCTAGCAGATTCATAAATGGCATTTCTGCCTACTATGAAACAATTTTTTTGTATGGGTAGTAGGGTGGGGCAATGATGTGCAGACATGGCACCATGCATCGACAGGTAAAGTAATGGATAGATAAGATATAATAGAAATAATGTCAAAACATTTGAGAGGCACAATGTTAACAATCTTTCACAATAAGCAAAATCCTGTCACAATTTATTATTAGACTTGGAAGAGTGTCGAGTTTGGCTCTTCATCAATAACGAATTATCTGAAGCATATTAAATGCTGACTTCTAGATTGAGACATCATTACATCCCTGCAACTGTTGCCAAGGATAAACATATCTAGATAATGAATGCAGAGTATTGTTATGATCCAGGTGGATATTGGTGGCCACCCACCATTTCCAAATGGCTCAAAACAGTTTTCTGGCCATTTTGGCAATTTACTATTTTTAGCAGGTTTTAACTTCTGGGGCCATTTTGAGG
>SNQJ01S0149399.1:0-22068 GCA_010110895.2 Picea sitchensis | reverse complement strand
TCATGGTGGATAATGTTACACGTGCCAACACACTAGATCAATACATTTATATCATTTGCATTATTAGGAATATCGTTTGTTTCTAGCTCATAGGAATTTTATATTCAACCTAACTTTTTCTAGATGCCTTAACTTTTGCTCATGGCTCACAAGGCTTGACTAGGCTCACAGAGGTTGTACATTCCCCCTGAATTTCACACTAGTCTGTATATGCTCATAGAGGTTGTACGTTCCCCCTGACGTTTGCACTAGACTATCTATGCTCATAGAGGTTGTACATTCGCCTTGACTTTTGCATTAGACTCACATAGCATCTCGTTCGTCCTGAATTTTGGTTTGACTCACAGAGGTTGTGCGTTCCCCCTAGCTTTTGTCAATACCTCACAAGACTAGTTGATTCTCCAAATCTCCCTGGCTAGCCTCAGGGTGGCCCACATGGCCTCTCATTGGAGAATGATTGTCGATGCTGCGAAATTTAACAATTTTACCTTAGACATGTGCATTCCCAAGGATAAGGATCCACTGTTGTTTAATGGTGGATGGATCTCCGCCATAGACCTAGGAGCGTGGGGATATTCAAGATATCGAAGAATTAAGGGTGATATGAATGAGTTGGATCCACGTAGGTGCCATGTGGCCCATGACTATTAACTCCCGTAGAATTTTGGAAGGGCAGATCTCCCAATCCCGAGCTCAGATTCGAGCATGATGACAGTCGTTAGAAATCTAGTGGGGAGTACAATTTGATGGAGATAGCGTAACTAAGATTTGAGATGAATTAGAAAAACAGAATTTTGATGCCCCATTTCTTAAAAATCCATTTAAGGGGTTGGGTGTGTTACATAAGACATCCATCATTATTGTGAATACCATAAAGATTCTTGGCAATCCAATCTAAAAAGAAGCTCATGTATCCATTGTAACTGTGGTGGTTTGGAGGGGATGTAATTAATTTGACAAAAAAATAGGATACTAAAGTAGGTACATTAAATATCTTTGCAATTAGATTTCTTGCTTTTTATTTTTATTTTTATTTCTTCTTCCCAATGCCTATAGAAATGATGAATATAGTTAGCTTCCTCGAAAGGCATCATGCTCAAGATGCTTAAGACTTGAAGGCCAAGTATTTCCTTTAAATCAAATTTGATACTATCCCATAAGCAACCATAATTGAGACATGAATCAATACCACAAATCAAATGATCCAAAAATGAAAAGTTCTAAAATTTCATACAATTCATTTGTATATTTGTATTATTGAACTAACAACCTTTTTAGAAAATATTATTATTGAAGTTAGCAATTTCAATGTAAAATCATAATTTTTCATAACATTTTGAATAAGGACATGATCACTGTAATGACACTTGTTAAAATAAATCTAAAAAGTGTTCACACAAATGTAAATGTGAAATTGAATTAGCCAAATAAATCTAGAGCATCAATAATCAAATTCACATCCCATTACTCCACTTAAATAATAATTTATTTATATAAAATAAATTATATAAATACGTCCTTTGTTGCCATACGTCCTTTGTTTCACTGGCTTGCTGATTTTCCTTTGTTCGATGAAGTTTTTTCTCCACTCAAATTATGCCTTATTACATTTTGCATAATTTTTACAAAATAGGTACTTCTATAATTATTGATTGTAATGAAAACACTTTAGTTATTGGATCATGGTTTCAAAATTATAATCATGGTACACAAATCTTTATCTTAATTATAATTTGTCCCAATGATTTAAAATTATAAAACCTCTTTGCAAAGTTTAAAGAATTTGAATACCATTAATATTGTATCATGAGTTATTAGAAAAAAAAAAATATTAGTAGAGTTTATCTTTCTTCATGCATCTTAACTTGTTGTATTTTAAGTGTTTTAAGCTTTTGTTTTTTTTTGACTATATTTCTGGTTTTATTTTGTCTAAAATATGGTAAGAATTTGTTGGATCTACAGATTTGAGTGATTAAATTTGTATAATCAAAATGGGATAAGGATTTTTTAACATGTTAAATCCATTTCTAAATTCAGAAATACAATTTAAAAAACCCAAAATTATGATTTCATAAATATTTATATGACCAAATTCTGACAAAAAAAAACAAAACATATAAGGCAGTTAGACAACCCCTCTTCACAACAGATTTATATTCTACATCAAAGTTTCAAAGATTATAATGAAGTTAAGGTTTTTGTATTATAGGTGTTTTTCCTTTTAAGATTTTAGCATTATAGTTTTAATTGGGTGAGACTATTTACACATTTTCTCTCCGTAAATATAATCATAATCTTTATTGATTACATTTTATCATTTTATCATTAGTAAAAATGAATTTTCATTATATCAATGTATTTCTTTCTGATATTAATGATATCATTGATTTCCTTCTAAATATATTGCAAAACCAATTAAAGTGAGAGAATGCAAATAGTCTGAAGTTTGAAAAATCAAAAGGGATTGTATTTGAGTTTGCAAAGAGATCGTTTACTCTTTTCTCTGTGTTGCTGCATATTACAATCAAATATTTTTTCTTACACAGACTGGATATTATAGATTGGATATTAAAGTCGAAACTTGCATAGATCCAAGGCAGGATTCATTGCAATCTTCATTGTAGGGGCGACGAGATAAAAAGTACAAATCTGAAGAAGCAATTCCTAACTGTTAAAAAAATAAAACTAACAAATCTGAATACTTTTGAGTGTAAAAATAGAAGAAAATAGATTTTATAATTCAAAAACAATGAAAAGATGTCAAAAGATAAACAATATTATTGTTGTTTCAAAGCCTAGATTACAAAGAGTAACACTAAACCATGTTACAACGTTTGAAAGTAGACAAACTCATTTATTTTGAGCTACGAAGGGTTTCTACACGAAATCCCATTCAATCATTTGTTTTAATTTCTCGATCTTCGGGGTTAGAGATTGCATCTTAACACTAAGAAGATGACACTCTTCTTCCCCAACAATTTTCAAACATTGCGGCAGATTTGGGAGTCCCCTCAATAGATGTTTAACCAGATGGTGAGGTGAACGGGCATTCTTCTTGATTAACATATGTTTTAATAGTTTCTCAATAGACGGCCTCTTCGTTGGATCGTATTCCAAGTAGGATGCAACCATCTCCTGGAACGACTTGGAAAATTTTGCATCAGTAAGATTTGGAACGATATCTTTGACCGGGTTCGCGATCACTTTCATCAACTGACTCCTAGAGTAATGAAGGCGTCCTTGAGCTAGCTCCATGGAGGTAATTCCCAATGACCATATGTCAACTTTGCAATCATATCCTCTTGTCATTTCACAAAGGATGAATTCGGGTGCCATCCAGAAAGCGAAGCCCGTTAGCATGTGTTTCATCATCTTGTCCCTATCATCGTATTCATAAATACAGGCAGATACTCCATAGTCCGCTATCTTGATGGATCCGTCACTATCGACCAAGATATTGTCGGATTTAACGTCTCAGTTAATATGACCCGCCTTGTGCAGATAATCCAAGGCCTTCAGAGTCTCCTTCAGGACTGTTGCCACAACGGACTCCTCTAATCCCTCGCGCGTTGAGCACCTGAGAATGCTGGAAAGGGAGCCTTCTTCCATGTAGGGAATCACCTCCCATAGGAACTGACCTGCAATGAAAGAACAGTGAGCACCCAACACGTTGGGATGGCCGAGGAACATCAATGTTCCAGATTCCTTCTAGAGATTCTCCATATTCGGTTTGGAAATTTTGAAATTGATGCAATTGATGGCCACCAATTCATCAATTTCCAAGCACAGGGCTTTGTATGCAGTCCCACTCCCACTCCCACTCCCACCCCTACCTATATCCTACAGAATTTGGTATTTCTTATGCTCAACAAGATAAGATCTATGTGATTCCAAGCCAAAGTCTTGCACCTTTCTTGTCCTTTCGATAGCTTTCAGTAAACTAAAACTATTGTGGCGGAGGATCTTGGGAATCGACTTGTCAGTAGCCATTAATTCAAACTGAGTCCAGAGTACACAAAGATTCAAACAAATTTGCACACCCTATAATGAATTCAAACTCCAAAGTCGCACCAAGTTTTACAGTTGTTGAACAAACTTTTACATTATATATATAATTTTGTAACTGACCGTACAACCCAAAATAGCCTTCACGAACTTTTGTAATCGACCGTACTTTTGTAATAGGGGAAGATGCCTCTATCTGTATTGCATTACCTTTGCATGGGGATTTTTCCTTGGGGTATAGTCAATTCACATGTAACCATGCTTTGATCCCCAAGTAATCTCAATTTACATTAAGTTCAAGTAAACATGCTTTATTCATAGTAAGAGTGCTTTATTTAAAGTAAGTTTTATATATGGCTAATAAATTTCGATTTATATAAGTTTGTATATAGAAAAAGTAAGTTTGATTTAACTATAGTTTACATCTAGTTAAATCAAATAAGTAGTTCAATTAAATAATTTTGGCTCAACTAAACTTAATTTTGTGTATAGCTTTATAAGAACAATTAAATAAGCAGTTCAATTAAATAATTCTAGCTCAACTAAACTTAATTTTATGTATAGCTTTATAAGAACCTGCAGGATTACACATAATTTTTTATATATATTTATAAGAACATGCTAGATATAGTTTTAATAAAACACATAAGTTTAGTAAAAATAATATTAAATATGATTAGTTAATAATATTAAATATGATTGGTTAGAAACTAAAGAATAGTATAAATTGTTTAGAAATTCTATTTTAAAAAGTATTTAAATTAAAATATTGTATAACATAGTAATTAAGTTAAATAAAAATGTAGTATTTATTTTATCTATAAATATAGATATTAAAATAAGTAAAGTATACATGCTTATGATATATTGATATATTTCAAAAATAAAATAATTTGTTGTAAAAATTAAAATTATTTCAAAACATCATAATATATAAATATATAATTTTAAGTATTTTATTAAAAATATAATAAAATATATTAATGTGAATAATTAAATATTTAATTAAAAGCTAAAATTATTATTTCGTTATAAGTTATAAATTTGTATATAGAAAAAGTAAGTTTGATTTAACTTTGGAGAACCATATGAGGAKATGCACTCCCCACCATCCATGAGATAGTGAATAGGATATTCCGAAGGGGTAAATCCTGGAYATCCCTAATGAYAATCTTGCMTTTACGTCTATCAGCCCCTGGTTCATAATATCGGTGAACATACTCACTCATCGRTAAGCCTCCACCTTTGTTTCCTGTCAATGTCACATGGGATCCACGACGAGATAATCCTGTCAAAAAATAGATATCATCGATATATAGGGAGAGTATGTGGGCTCCCACATGGAATACCTGTTGATCCACATCCCACATGTGGATTAAATACTTTAGCAGCCTCAGTTGGGTGTTCATTCCCTGGATCTTAAAGAAATTTAGCAATCCACACTGTCTGAGGGAATTAATAGTGCCGGGGTCATTCTCGACGAAGAAATCATCTTCCTCATGTTCTCTCTCCCTCCACTCCAACATTTTCATGGTCAAAAACCTGCATTGGAGCCACAAAGAGAAGTCAATATCTCCATTTTAGATTTTGGGAATTTTTATTGGCCAAACGTAAATGAGAATTTTTTAGGTGCGTGCGACGCGGGTGAGCTTTTAGCACAGTGAAGAATCACCACAGGCCAGCCAAAGGCCACCTACGGAAATCGGTGGCTTCCGCAGGGCACTATATAAACCACTTGTGACGATCCCTACGTGCACCTACCCTCACAAAATCTAACACAAAAAACATTTTTAACCAACAAAAATAGAAATTAATCCATGGAAAATGGAGAGGAAAAGAAGATTACCTTTTTAGTGGAATCCGTTCGTCAAATGGTTGCTCATGCCTCCCACGATCGATAGTGGAAGTTTGAGGTGAAATGGGTTTTTTTGGATAAGTTTTGGGTAAAACAACAATGGAATGATAAAAGAGAGTTTTTTCTTATATTTATTCACTTTTTACTTTTTTTCATTAACATTTTATATTATTTTATGCATTTTACCCAAAACCTAAAGGTCTAATGGTATTGTGAGTGTTTTGATCTTTCGCAGATGAAGAAACTAGAAGCCTAAATAATGGAATACGGATACCTTTTTTGTTTGTTTTTTCGTTTATCGCATGTACAAATACTTTTTAGGTTTTTCAGGAAAAACCCTGAGCTCAGTCTTTGTTCATTCTCATGCTCATAAATCAATGAGAACGCAATCAAGTACACTTTTGTCATCTTTTTGTACTCGTCATGGTAACATGAAAAAAATGAAACTTATGGAGTATCTTTTAAGCTCTTTTCACGCTCCGTAAAAATGAAAAGATTGTTAAGCGACCTTGTTCTTTCACACTCGTAAAAGTATTTGAAGAATACATTTGATGGGTGGTAGGTTATCAATTTTTTGGTCTCGTCAAATTAATTTACGAAAAAGAACTGAGAGAATTATCTTTAAGTGTTTTTCAAACTCTCTAAATATGAAAAACTCCCAAGGTTTCTCTCTTTGGACTTGTTAAACAAACATCGAAAGACCTATATGGAACCAAACCACTCCTTCTTAGGGTTCTTTAAATATACTCCGAGGGACTCGTCCGAAGGATGAGCTTACATCAACAAGAATATGTTATCCTCCTCAATCTTGCGTAAAAATAAAGAGGTACTCTCTAGAAATGGTGGGGGGGAATTTGGGAAAGGAATGTGTCTTTATATTTGTATTAATGGAAGTAATAATCGCTCTTGAACATGACACCCCCTTCATCATTGAATCCGGGTTGGGAAATCCATTTGTCTCTCGTTTGACCTTTTGCAAGTCCATATCTTGGGTCGTCCTTGAGTCAATGTTGCCAAGACCATTGTCATGTCATACACATGTTCAAGAGAAGTCAAACCCTAAAACAATCCTTCTATCGAGTCAACCATCTGCAGTTATCAATTCCTACCATGTCGGCCTTCCCTGTGTCAGTTTCAAATCATCTTCATACTTTGATCTACCTCAAATCTGTTACTTATTTCATGTCATTGATGGGGGATACATCAAGGACCTCCTATGACGAGCCTTTTCCTGTCGAATTCAACTCATTATCCAGGAATAAGACTTAGAAATCAATTATTACCTTATAACCTAAATGCCTCAATGACAGGTTTCTTCTCTTTCGACAGTGAGTTCACATCATTGACCCCTGATTGAGAGATTCTATCAAATGATCGACTTCAACTCATTTATTCGCATTCGTTGGACTGTACTAAGGTACCTTGGGAGTTCATTGACATTAATGGTGATTTTCCTTGCACTTGTTAATGATTTTCATCAATGACCGGTAATCAAGTGGTTTCTACCATGTTCGACTTCAACACCTGTAATTGCATGGCTAGTTTCGTACTTACAGACGACAAGATTGAAGACCCTGGATCACATTTTTTCGATCCAGGTTGCGATGGCGTATTTATGATTTGTATTGACACATAAATCCACTTTGTATGTCTCGTGGTTATGTATAAATTTGAGTTTTCTACGAGCATAGATCCATAGTGTATTCCTAGTGGCTATGTAGAATCTTTATGACATGGATCCACAGTGTATGATTGGTGGCCATGACTAACATTTATGATTTAAATCACTTGTAGTCTGAAGCATGGGAATGCCTATCTTAGAAATGGTATAATATTGTGTAGATTCTTAGTTGTTTGTAGGTTTTTGATTGGTGCGCTCCTTGTTTCTGACACACACACATATTCTACAAAGTATTTTGACTGTCACGAGTTACAAACTCATACTTTGGGAGGAATTATGTTACACATTATTTTAGTCACCCTAGTGATGTTTCTACAGCATGCATTTAGGCTTCCAAAAGAACCTTTCTTCATGAGAAAAGTGGCTTTCTTCCTCTTCTACAAAACTTATTTTTAGAAGGCCGCCATAGGCCAGCCATAAGGTACAGTGTGGAAATGCCTGATTTCCATAGGCTGTCATGAAATTGGCCTACATCATTTCTGCAGACTGCACTATAGCCAGGGTGCGACAGTGTTGAAAGACTAAGAAAAGGTTGAAGTTCATGAAATTTCTAGAAGGAATATTCCATAATATGAGGTGGCATCCATATGGTTGGGATCCTACTCACTTCTCTGATTTGGTGGGATCATCCTAATCTCCCTAACCATCTCTCTTTCTCCTATATAATGATGGATTTCTCATGGAAAAGGTTAAGAAAAAAGTTAAGTTAGCAAAGAATTAATGAAAGAATAGGATGAGAATTGTGTGAGGGATTCTATCTCAATTGATGCTTGAGGTATTCATCTTCCCATCAAGTTATTGTAGATTCTCTTCATACAACTTTGGAGCAAGTGTGTGTGTTGGAGAAAAGGGCCACCGAAAGGGAACGTTGCAACATCAAGGTTGTTTGGTTGTATGTTCTACTTTTACTCAATATAATAAAATGGCATGATCATTCCCATAAAATCATTCTCATTTTATTGCATGAATCCTTGATCACATGCATGAGCTTTCATTAAGTATACTATTGTTTCTTTCATTTTGGTTGGTTTGTGTCATTGCAGAATAAATATCACAAGAGCACCAAAGTGGAGTAGGGACAACAAAGACATAAGGAAGCGATATTCAAAGGTATGTCATTCATCTCTCATATGATAGTAAATTCAATGATTAAAGATTAGGGAAAGCGTCATGTCCTGTCTCATTTTGTTCTAGATATAGGTGGATCTAGGGAGATCAATTTATGAGCACATTCACCAATTTTTCCAATAACACTACAAGTAGAACCTAATCTAATAGGATTCACATCAATTATCCCTACAACTTCCAGTTTGTGAACAAATAAATCTGATAGGGAGTCATCCTGGGACCTATGTCCCCAAGATTCAGCCACCCATGTGGAAAATTTTAAATCTCCACCTAGAATGAGAAAGGGATATTTTACGAAATAGTTTTCTAGAAGATCATTCCATAAATGGGGGTAATTGTGAGAAGAACCATAGATTTTTAAAATGATAAAGGATCTTCCCAATTCTTCAACAAAAAATTTCATTCCTTGTCCCCCGGGAAAACCCCAAGAGTTTTCAAGATTTATATTTTTTGGATTCCAACGCATGGCAAGCTCACCTAAGAGACCAATAGCATTTGATCAAAGAAAAGACCAACCTTTTTTGTTTTTTTCCATCAAATGAATGACCACTTCCTTTTCCCCTAGGGATTCCTGAAGTAAAACAACATTAGGTTGCGCAAGCTCCAAAAACTGTTGGAGGGCGAGACGCTTTGAGGGGATCACCAACCCCCGACAATTAAAAGAGAGCATTTTCATTTGGGAAACCTTGTTTGGGAAGGATTTTCTCTAAGTTCCCTGGAAATAGAGAGTTGACGTCTAGCTACCACATCCATGGATGCTCGAGATTATGGTTTTGAAAAGAGGTATTTTATTCATCTCCCTTTTTGTGAAGCATGAGAAGGATTTAAACCCAGTATAATAGGAGGAAGGGAATGAGTAGGAGTAGAGGGGATTGACCGAAACCTCAAGTTGTAACAAAAATACTCTTCATCAGAGAGCAGAGAGGAGTCTTGACATTGGGAAGGGGGGAAAGGGTCAGGGGGGGACAAGGAAGCACCAAAGGAAATACTGGAAAGGGGGGGACCTCGGGGAAAAGATTCCAGTGGATACAAAACAAAGAGAAAGGAGGGAAGAATTTTCAACATGTTTAAGTCCAAAACATTGTGGGAAAAAGACTGTAAAAACTTGAAATTTACAAAGAAGGGAGAGTGGAGGCACACCCAAATGTGCTTCAATGCCCTTTTTTAGTTGGGTTTCAAGTAATGAAGGGACGAGCTCTCCCCATGAAGTCGAACTGCCTCCTTTGTTGATAAGGAAATGTGGTCCCTTTTCCCCTGAATGCTTGAGTTTTGAATTTTTGTTTATTTGAAAATGATTTTGCATTGCATTAAACAAATACGTTTTCTTACTTTTACATTTTTTTGTTACATTCCCTTTGCATGCGGATTTTGTCGTGGGGTATAGTCAATTCACATGCAACCATGCTTTGATCTCCAAGTAAGCTCAATTTACATTAAGTTCAAGTACACATGCTTTATTCATTAAGTTCAAGTAGGCATGCTTTATTCATAGTAAGTTTGTATATAACATGCTTTATATAAGCATGATTTATAAGTTTGTATATAAGCATGATTTATATAAGTTTGCATATATACAAAGTAAGTTTGATTTAATTAGAATTTACATCTAGTTCAATTAAATAAATATGGCTCAACTAAATTTAATTTTATGTATAACTTTATAAGAACATCTAGGATTAGACATAATTTCTTATATAGATTTATAATAAAATGCATAACATAATTTCTTATATAGATTTAGAAATTTTATTTTAAAAAGTATTTAAATTTAAAAAATTACATAACATAGTAATTAACTTAAATAAAAATGTAGTATTTGTTTTATCGATAAATATAGATAGTAAAATAAGTAAAGTATAAATGTTTATAATGTATTGATATATTGAAAAAAATATAATATTTTGTTGTAGAAATTAAATTTATTTCAAAACATAATAATATATAATTTTAAGTTATTTGTTAAAAATATTAGAAAATGTAATAAAATGTATCAATGTGAATAATTAAATATTTAATTAAAAGATAAAATTATTTTAAAATACACTTTGTAAATTTTGTTATAATTTTTTTTAAAAACTAAACATTTAATTAAATATTTAATTAGATATTATTATTTTTTTAATATAATAATATTTGTACCTTGATGAAAATTTTGTTATAATTTTTAAAAAATGCAACATTAAATTAGAGGTTATATACTATGATGATGATTTTCCACTAAGACCGAATTGGTATATCATATTAATCTTCTTAGTGTGACAAAGGTGACACACTCTTTCATCCCATGACGTTTTAGGAATTCACCAAGCCCAATTTCACTATGAAGGCCCTTGAGAATTTGTTCTTATCCTAATAATGCTTATTTTTTTTTTATACTTGGAAAAATAGATAGAATATTTTGATCTTCTAGATTAGGGTTGATTACATCTTTATAATGCCTCTATTTTCTTTTTTCTTCTAAGTCTTTATCACACCACATTTTCTTCTTAAATTTTGATTTGACTATTTTTTAATAGTATCTTTATTCTGTAAAATGGTGTCTTCCATGATTCCCCAATAGTTTATCCAAGAAAGGGTTAGATATATCTTATATTATTTGTATTATTTTATTTTTATTTGAACTTGGTTATCCTTATAATGTTATTACTCCTTTTTTTTGTGTTTTCTCCTAAAAAGTCACAACTTTAAGTCAAGAGAGGGGTAGAGTATGTATACCTCCATAAACGTTACGAGTCAAATTGTTGGGAAAAGAAGTCTCATACACCAATTTGATGTTTGGCTTAACCCTAACCTTAAAAATAAATTATATATATATAATCCCTTTTACATCCTATTTTTAACATATATTTATTATTTCATTTTTCCTATTAAAAATGGAGATATATAATCCTTCTTTTTTCTCCTTATTAATAAAGTAAATATTAAAAATTCTAATATATATTTTTTTTTATTGGTTGATGCTTTGTTGTAATTTTATATCTTTATTAATTAATCAAATATCAAAAGTTATTGTAATGTATTTCTTAAAAAATATTATTTTATTTTATATTTATGTATTGTTTTTTAAGTAATTTTATATGAATCATATTTCTCTAATTTTAGTTTTTTGTTTTTTGTTTTCTTTTAATCCTTCTTGTTAGTCTTTATTGATGGCTTGGAACTATAGAAAAGAGTTTTGTGTCCCATTTGTTGTTTCATTGAACAATTTTTTTATTTTTATTTTTCAATAGTTTAACTTTGGTGCTAGCAATTTAATTTTATTTCCTAGCTTGTGATTGGTTCCTCGAAACAAGATCTTATTGTCAGGTCGATGGAGGTAATTCAATAAGAAATTTAATTATGCAGTTGTAACACATTGTTGGAAGGGGTGGAGGTACGAGTGTCAAAGTTCAGAGATGATATCACTTCCGAAGCTTGCCACTATTGAGACATTGAAAGTTCTAGGCAAGAGAATATGAAAATGTATTTATTATTATACAATGTATAGACACATTTTAATAAATGTAAATAGATTTCTATGTATTGTATGACAATATTTTATGCAGGATATTTTATGGATTGCAAGGATTTTTTATTGAGTTAGTTTGTCCAAAGTAAATGGTGTTTTCTTTGCGTTTTAACATTATATATTGTGTTAAAAAATGTTGGAGAGCTCGGAAGCAACTGCAAGCTAGGGTTCGGCAGTTGCAACCATATTAGAGGACAACATGAGCACCAAAGGGGGGGGTAAGGGTACCCCCTCATACAAACATATAGTGGTGGACAGAGGGAAATGGACAAAATGCATAGTTTTCAAGGCACCATTGACAAGCACCTCGGGATCAGACCTAGGAAAAGGTCAGGAAAGGAACCAGGGTAAAATCGAGTGCATGAGAAAAGAATCCAACGAAACTCAGAGTGCAGCACAAGACACAATGAAGCCCAAGGATATAGAAGGGTGCAACCCATGCAAACCCAAAACAACAATGATACTGAAGGTGATATTGGAGGATCTGCAAACACAACTCTACATGGACTAGATGAAGACGCATGTGCTAATATGTAAGTTCATGGGTTTGTGGACCATAGAAAGAACGTTGCGCAACTAGATTGAATATCACTGGAAGCGAAACGGAGAAGTGGAGCTCCACCTGGGCTTAAAAGGCTTCTTCACAACAATATTCATGAACATGGAGGATAGGGATAGAGTCTTTGAGGGAGGTCCATACTTGCATGCATAAACAAGACTATCTATGCAGCCATGGAAGGAAAATTTCTTCCCAGAAAAGGAGACTTCCAAAAAGGTGTCAGTCTGGCTGAGGTTTTATTCCTTACCTTTATACTATTGGTTTCCCTCTACTTTTGAAGCAATAGGAAACAAACTGGGGAAATATGTGAAGACCTCAGAAGCCACCCTAAAAGGGAGATATACATCTTATGCAAGAATCTGCATAGAGATGGATGTGCCTGGAGCACTCCCATAAGCCATAAGTCTGGAATTAAGGGATGAGGAATGGATCCAAAATATAGATTATGAGAAGATCTCCTTCAAATGCATAAGATGCCATCAACATGGCCACCTGATCAGAGAATTCCCTCTTAATAAAAAACATGAAGCAGAAAACCCCAAACCGTAGCAGGATGAGGATGGATTTATAAAACTGAACCCTAGAAGAAGAGAAAAAAAAAAAAGCAGAGTAAAACCCCAGCAAGAAATAACCCAGAGACCCGGAATAAAACAGAAGGAAGGGAAAAAACCAATAAAGGGGCAGAATGCAAAAAGGATTCGGTAAAATCTCAAGAAGTCAGAGAACAAGAAACAAACAAGCCCACCGATCGGCCAAGTAACAAGAAGGAGCAGGGGAGTTGCGCAACCCCGATGGATGGAGAAACCAGAGATGACAACACTCCCATGCAAGAAGGTGAGGGAGATGCGAAAATGACCTTGAGTGAAGTAGGCACAGAAGATCTTGATCTCAAAGACCTTGAGGAAATTAGGGAAGGGATATATCTCCCATACATACTGGAGAAATGGAAAAGACAGGGAGTATATAGCGTACCAACAGAGAAACTTGACCGCATTCAGTACCTATTTCTCGTAAGGGAGGAAGAAAAATCTAGAGGAATAAAGCATACACACGGGGAGATAGGACACCTAGTAGTCAAAGCCAGCGAGGGACAACCACATCTCTCACCCATGCAGACAAGGAGGGAAAAAGGCAGGAAATCAAATAGCGTAGCCCTACAGGAGCTTGGAGTGCTACTGATAAACTCGGATAAGATCAATAAAATCTTCACCAAATCCCCCCCACATGTTTAAATGAAGGTCATAACCCGGAATATAAGAGGCCTAAACAACCCAAGAAAGCAAAGAATCCTTAGAAATAGACTAAAGTAGGAAAAACCAGATTTTTGTTTCATTCAAGAGACAAAATGCACTACACACATAATGGAGGCAATCAATAAACAACAATGGCGCAAGTATAGGATGGTGGTTATCAGAGGCCACCAAATGGCAGGAGGTATTCTCACTTTGTGGAACCCACAAGTACTGAATCTAATAGTCGCCAAATCAACCAGGCACACCCTTACGGTTCGCATGCAAAACATAGGAAACACAGAGGAGATTCTATGCACTAATGTGTATGGGCCCCAGGTGTTAGAGGAAAAAAGAGGAATGATACGAGACCTAGAAGACCTAAAAACCTGATCAATCAACCTCCAATGGATCCTGACAGGGGATTTCAACATCATCACGTGACTTAAGGAGAAAAAAGGAGGTACAATAAGATTGGATAGGGATGCAGAATAATTCTCAAAGTTCACCTGGAATAATAAATGGATGAACCAATATAAGGTAGCAACAAGACTCGACATATTCCTAGTCTTAGAATCAATCATTATGGAGGGGATTACCTTAGATTGCAACATCATTCTATGGGGGGGATCTGATCACTGACCAGTGAAACTGGAAGCAGGATTCCAAACCACACCAAAGAACAGACCCTTCAAATTTGAGAAATTATGGGGAGACGAAAAATATCAGTCACAGAAGTAAATGAACAGCTGCAATGGGGACAAAATGAAAGTAGGGAATTCAATCTAAAATAAGTCTGACATTATATCATAGACCAGTACCAAGAATACCCAACACAACAATGGGATAAGCTCTAGAACAGCTCCCATTGGCCAAAACTAAAGATTTTCCAATGGTTACTACTCTGCAACAAAATTCTAACCTAGGAAAACCTAAGGAAAAGGGGATTCATAGGACCCTCCATATGTCACCTCTGTCAAGCCAAGGAAGAAACAACAAACCATCTCCTTGACGAATTCACCTACACAACAGAAATATGGGACTAGATGACAGGTATCTTCCGATAGTCCAATAGGATCAGAGGTAACATCTTCGCAACTATCAATCTATGGAAAGAGAACTACAACAAAAACAAAGAGGTGAATCTCTATTGGACCCTCATCCCAGGAATGATCATATGGGCAATATGGAAGGAAAAGAACTGACGCATATTTAGGAACCAAAGCTGGCCAGAAGGAAAAATTAAGGAAACAATAATATCCATGACAAGAGAAATAGTACATAACCGCAACTACCAGATAGGAAGATCGCAACTCACATACCAGGACTCCTGAATCCTAGAAGCCTTCCACCTAAATTACGAACGCAAACCCAATCAGGTAAGCCGACCACTGCAACTACTAGTAGGCGAGCGCAACTGGAATCCTCCACCAATAGGATCCCTCAAGATGAATTTCGACGGGGCATCGAAAGGTAACCCAGGACGGACAAGAATAGGAGGAGTATCTAGGACAGTAAAGGAAATATCATGCCACTATACATTGGGAGCCTGGGAAATCCAACCAACAACGCCACGGAATTCGGAGACCTGTAGACCGATCTCGATATTCAAATCTAGGAAGGGATGAAAAATGCCATAGTGGAAGGAGATTCCACGTTGGTTATCAACACGGTAAGGACACTCCAAAATGGTACCAGAGTGGGAGAAATTCAGAGGCACTGGCGCTTGGCACATTCCTTGCAAAAAATTCAGGATCACTTGCAGATGAGGATCACAGTGGAGTTGCACTGGGTACGGAGGTCAGCAAATGGACTGGCGGACAGAATCTCTAACGAGGGGGTCGATAAAGAAGGATCAAAACTGGACACTATCTGGAGTAACATCTTGAACGGTCATTTCCGAATGGACTGCACCCAACTAGTGCAAAATACTTTGACGGTAGCCGAAGTACGGAGGACCACATCGAGGATGGAGGTGCATAAAAACTGAAGGACACGTAGGATCCAGGTAGAATTCGATAGCCCACCACTCAAATACGATTTACAATGCAGATTCAGGTCACGCAAAAAGAGGAGGTACGACACCACGGTCCTGTCAATAGGAAGAAGTACAGGGGTCGTCCGTGGGAAAGAAGAAAATATAATCAGTAGGTAGCAAAGGAAGAAAGACGAAAGGGTTTTCCATGGTCAAGTATGGGTACACCTCACCCAAGTACATATACGGGGATTGGTAATGATTTTCGTACAGTGTGCAGGGCAAAGGATTGGTGTAGGGATTACGATGGGGCTACCAAGAGCACACACTCATAAACAGTGAAAAAGGAACAGAAGGTACACCTTTATGAGAAACACATGATTGCCAGGATGAGCCCGCAGTCGGGGAGATCTCATAAAAGAAGAAACACCAAGAATAGCCATAGACCAGAGAGAAGCAATTACAGAGGCCATCTTACATACCAGGAAGGGATCAATAGGAACAGAAGAAGAACCCAAAGAAAAAACCAACACAAACAATCCGAGATGGTACGAATGAAGAAAACCCAAAGTAAGAGAGGCCCCCAACGGAAAGAGCCTCTGACAAGCACCTGGAGGATCACAAGGATGGAGCAAGCGGCAAGAGAAGCCAAAGATACCTTTCTCACATAGGTCGATCCAAAGGGTAAAGCGATCATAAAAAGGTGGGAGAGAGAAATTAATGCCACATGCAAGGGAAAATCCTGGATGGAACTAATTCAAGAAGAGGATGGGATAAGGGACCCAGGGGCCACACATCCCAGAACAACCCTCTACCAGAAAATGGTGGAGGAGGCATGGAAAACAAAAATGTTGATAGGTAAGATGAGTACTAACTGGAAAGAGACCAGCAGGGAGGAAATCAGGGACCACAAGAAGGTGCTTACAGAAATTATGAGTCACCCTAGCACCCTGGAGGCTAGTGCAAAAAGACTTTCTGAGGACCAGAGGAGCCAGAGGGAAAAAATGGAAACAATGGTAGGCCAATTCCACCTTTACCTACGCTATTTCCACCACATTGACATCACTCTAGCAGAATGGAAAGGAACTCTAGTGTGTATCATAAATATGCGCATGGTGGAGCAAAGGAAGGATAACGAGGTAAGAAAGGAGGGAGATGAAAGGCACCCCATCATCCTAGACTATCATAGGATCAACCCCTGGTCAAATTGTAATTAGTGTAGGAGCTTACCTTTCTATGTTTATGTCTTTTTGGTGTATGTTATGGTGTAGGTTATCAAACTGGTTTTCGTAGGACTGGGTCGGTTTCCCATGGTGGCGGCCCAACCCTCCCCCTGCTTTCTTAGACAACGCAACTCCGAGTTCCCTTATCTAGTTTCCTTTTTGGCAGATCAGGGATTCCCCATCTCATTTTTCTGTATCACAATTTCTTTCAGTAATACATGATTTCACACTCACTTACAATTTTTATTTTTTATATATATTGTGTTGTGAGCCAAAGAGATGACGTTCTTCAGAAGTTGCAAGTGCTACAACTACCAACTTAGTAGACAATGAATTTGAGCTTCTACAAATCAATGCGAGAGAGGAAGAAATCATGTGCATCCACTATCTTGTTTTGACCTAGTTTAGTTGCATGTATAGTGTATTTAGCTCTGTTATGTTGTTCACACAAAGTTATTGGGCCAAAAACAATCAAAGATGTAGGGGAAAAAGTGGCATGTGTAGTGCGGATACTTTTGGCCTATTATTGGTTGAAATGGCTGGTTATTATTTTATTTTTTTTGCAGAGGTCATTTAAGCGGGTCAGGGTTCTTATAGAAAGTGTGTGCACTTAAGACAATTAAATGTTGGCAGAGGGAAAAGGCATTTAGAAATATGAAGTTGTTATAAATTTTAAGGTGATGTTTGTTGCAAGTTGCAGGAATTGTGATGTTGGGATTTTGCAAATCTATGTCATAAGGTAATAAATTTTGTGCGTTATGTGTTATATGGCATGGTAGATTATAAGATGATCCTTATTTCGCATCTGTAGATGTGGGTATTTAGATATGTTTGTTGGACATATGCAATTATTTTGTGTTCTTGTTGGATAATGGTGTATACTTCATGCATAGTGGAAGTGTTATGTTTTATAGGTGTCTATTGTGTTTTTTTATTAAATCTTGTTCCTGTTTATCATAAGCAGATAGTTACATTTTTCGAAAGTTATTGTGATGTGCAATGAACTCTTGCTTATGTGCGCAAGTGTTTTCTTTGAAAATTTGTCTGCATCTTGCGTAACTGTATGTAGTGTTCTTTGCACATGGTTTTTTTCCTGGGAAAGTGAACATTCAATCTGTTTTCAACTCATGTATGGATAATTTATATCAATTCTTATTTTGCAACTGGAGATATGGATATTTACCTATGTTTCTTGGATAGATGAAATTAGTTTATGTGATTCTTGTCTAATAGTATATGTTTCATTCATAGTTCAGGTGATATGTTTTATTGGACTTATTTTTTGTAAYATCCCCAGCCGCCAACATGCCAAGCAATGCCACTACTCAAACACTTCTCTTAGMTGTGATCTGTAACAACTCCAGCCTTAGATCTCACTGGGCTATGCCACATAGAGATACTTGCRGAAAAGCATACRCATCCATATAAAMATAGAATGACTATTCTACATATATATAACATATTATTGTGGAAATAACAATAAGCCTACACATGCAATACTCATCAATTACAACATATGTACCATTACACAACATGTAAATGAATATAAAAGAGGTACTTATATTTTAATAGAAGACCACCAACTGCATGCAGACCTTCCACAAACCTCCCAGCCTCAGACAACGCTGCTCATCACTCTCAGCAGTAGGTCACTCCCGAGCTGGGAAAAAACTCCACTGGGCAAGGGACTTATAGGCTTGGAAAGGACAACAAGGAAGTTTCACAAAGAAACATGAAAGATATGTTATCCCAGGAGCCGCTTACACCCACAACCCATAGACCCTCATTCCCCACATGCCTGCTCCACCCTAGGAGGATACTCCTTCACTAAGAAAAGTCCATTGGTTAGTACCCCTCTCTTACCTTGGCCTTCAACAACAGGCTGGACCAGAAGTCTCAGAGTACTGTAGCTATTATGGGACTCCCTTCCAAGAGAAATGACTTCCAGGCAAACTCTCTCACCTGGGAGAGTTTCTCATAGGCCTGACAACCTACCTCTTCAACCAATATTCGACTCATATACAGCCACGTACGGGTAACAACAACCACATTCGGCACTCAGCTAGCTTACGGGTGACATCAGTAATGGGGAAGGGGTATGGACACCTAGACAGTAACAGTCAACACTAAGGCATAGCAAGACTCAGGTGATTACAAGACACATCGGGCTTCTCAGCAAGCAACACAGGACAAATTCACCATTTCTAGTTTCAGAGATGCTTGAGGGTATCCATAGGTCGACGACCAAGGTTTCGAGTTCAGACGGAGGATGGAATAATGGACAATAGACAATCTTCCCATGAGGGTTTCCTTCACTATGTGTGGGTATGCAGAGGTCAGATGCAGAGGCAAAAATCATTCCGATGGAGGATGGCCAACGAACTCAAGCGAAGGATGGAAAAATGGGAATCCCACCAACATGAGTTGATGCTTCAGCTTTTAACTACATGTGCCCAGGTTGACACTTGTCTTCCTAGAGCTACATGCATTCAATTTAGCCTACATCCCCTTTCCAAGAAATTAGGATAACAAAATATATCATGTCTGCCTTAGCCTTCACGAATTTATATTAAAATATTATTCGTCTAGAGGTAAGCCCCCTAGATTAGCCCCTAGGCCCAAATACTTATCCCCCTCCCTTGCCCAACCTTGTGGAAGCTTATTCCCCCATCACTCTTTCTTTGTGGTCGGTCTACACGCAACGATGTTTTTATATTAACAAAGTGCATAATTACATGTACAAAAGAGGATCATGGCCTTTAACACCTAGGCTCTCCGACCTACTTGCACACATAATCTTACCAGCTTACAATTTCTGACCTCACCTGCCTACAAAACATGTTTACAATACATAGATATAGCTGGGGCTCATCCTTGGGGTAGTAAAATCCCCTCCCCTTATTTTTGCATTGTCCTCAGTGCAACTTACTTGCACATATATTATTCAAAAATTATTCAAAATATCCAAGCTTTAGCTATTGGAAGCCCATTATCCATCTTTACTTTCAAGCACTAATTCGGGTATCCATACTGCAGCTAAAACTCAATTACTCTATTCCATAGAGTTTCATAAGGAAAACATCCAGCTTATTGTTCCTTGTTACATGCTTCTATTAAACATCATTGAAAGTATCGAATGGTTGTAGATCCATGATGTTCCATCCATTAATAAACTCTCAGCAATGCTATGACTCTACGGACGTAAACACTCTTCTCTTACACCTATTCATTCAGAAGAAACATTAGAACATACATGCAATATATATACAGGCAATTATAATAGCATTATAACTTGTATACGAACTACGAGATACATAGCATACAATGAATAGAGAATTGATACTTATCTTTTGATTGAGAAGACTTCCATTTCAAAATGGTCTACGCCAAGGTACCAAATCCCAACAACATTCCAACCAATGGTCTCTCTTCCCCACATGCCTGTCCCACCCCATGAGTGTGCACCTTCACTATCACACAGTCCATCGGCTGTTACACCTCCCTTGGGCTTCAATAATAGGCCGGACCAAAATTCTTAGAGCACCATGGCTTGAGGAGTTCCAACTGCCCTCAGAGGTATCCAATCGACATCTTTCCCGAGCTACTCTTTGTAGTCAAAATTCCACTTTAATCAACATTATCTCATTTGCATCAACCCACATGCAGTTATCGTGAGGGAACATAAAATAATTCATTTAGGAACTAAAACTTAGTTCAAAAGGTAATTCATTTTTTTCCACAAACATTAAATTCTATTTCATAATTCATCTTGGTTGTTTCCATATTAGGAATGAAACTGTCCTTGTGGTTTTCCACAAGCACCAAACTACATACCATTTTCCTGCAAGGCTTCATCTTGCATACTGCCAACAATTGTCAGTATTTCCTGTACATCATAATTCAATTGAAATATGTACAAAATATTATGCAGTGATCTTAGAATTGTCTGCATCTAGCAGATCAATCATAATTACCAACAATTTAATAAAATAGAATGACTCGTCATTCTATGCATGTGCATGTTCATAACTAATAACAATAAGTTCATTATTTCTTCTTCTAAACAAGAACATTTTCTATAGTCAATGCTCATTTGACTACTTGACTTGCAACTTTCCTATTGCAATGTCTAACAACTCCCTGAAATGTCCTCAACTTCATGAGTTAACAACATTTTAGTTGTTAGTAACAATTATTACCATGCAATAATATATATGCATGTACTTACAAAACACATTCAATCATTGCATTTAGTATACAATTCTATCACTTATTATGCATGAGTGCAATTCTCAATGCATACTTATTCAGTGCACCTTGCATTGAATTACATAATGGTCTTTATCTCAGTCACGTATCTCACCATCCATGAGTTGGAATTCTAGCCAATGTGTTGACACATTCTCCACACACTTTCTATTATCTTTCCAATTAATTTGATGCCTTCCTTTTGGACCCGAACACTACACCAAGAATATAATTCTGTGATGTTCATTAGTGTTAGAAAAAAGGTTGCAGCCCAAGTTTTATTTAAAGGTAGGAATATTTTAGTACCTGTGTGGCTCATAACCTTTCCATATCCGTACCTTTCCATATCCAACCATGTCTTGGTCACATACATGACTAGCTGACTGGCATTCATTCCTATAACAAGTTCTTATCTTTTTAATTCTTTGGTTATTACCACATAACCAAATTAACATGACATTCTACTATGTCAGTGTGTGCATTCAGAGGCTAAAAAGATTTGAATTAATACAGGCCTCTAGCCTTTACCACATCTAGTGGTAAGCATTCAATAATATAATGATGTGATTTTATAAAATAACTCTGGCTGAGGAAATTCTTACCTGAATTTCCTTTCAACAATTATGCAAAAAGAGTAATAAAAAACTCATACCTGCA
>SNQJ01S0149398.1:15577-38992 GCA_010110895.2 Picea sitchensis | reverse complement strand
GTTTTCTATTCAATAAGGAAATAGGCTGAAACTGTAAAATGCAGCGGAAAACAAGCTTGCTGGAATGGTGGCGGCTTATATCTAAGAAGAGATGTGATGACTGCGCTCATTCTCAAGAAGATGATTACAATGAGGCTCTGAAGGAATTTTTACAATAAACTGAAATTTCAAAAACCCTATACATCCAAAAACCTAACCCTAGGAGATGAAGTGTGAAAAGTCATGTGGGCCTTATTTGGGTAAGTTAGTACATCAACTTCTTGGGGTCGTAACTTTTGCATACAATCTTTGTTTTAGGCGCACGATATCCCATTGGAAATTTATCGTCGTGGAGATTCATTTTGGGGGCTCAATCAGAGACTTCACCTATCATTGAGAAGCTTGATCCCAAAAGCCTTCATTTAGGCCCTCAAAATGACCCCGGAAGTTAAAAACTGCTAAAATTAGTAAATTGCCAAAATTGCCAAAAATTTGTTTTGAGGGAGTTGGAAAAGGTGGGTGGCCAACGATATCCACTTGGATCAATAATCACTCCTTAGGAAGAAATGGTCTCCATTTCGTTGAGTTCCCCCATTAGATGAGGAAATTTCTGCTGAATTTGGCCCTGGGTGAGCCACTTGCCTTGGTGCAGAAGTTTCCCTACTTTGACGACTCGATAAAGATGGATCCTTTGTTGTCGAGTGCCCTTGATATATGTGTCCACAATATCTTCATTGGATGCTTGTTTCATGCAGTCAGGGTTGATCTCTTTTGGTGTCAATTGCTCTGTTATCTCTAAGGTGTCCAATAATGGTACTTCTTTGGGTCGTAACTTTTGCACACCCTTTGTTTAGGCGCAATGATATCCCATTGAAATTCTATCGTCGTGGAGATTCATTTTGGGGCCCAATCATGAGACTTCACCCATCATTGAGAAGCTTGATCCCAAAGCTCCTTACTAGGCCCCAAAATGACCCCGGAAGTTAAAAACTGCTAAAATTAGTAAATTGCCAAAAATTTGTTTTGAGGGAGTTGGAAAAGGTGGTACAACGATATCCACTTGGATCAATAATCACCTCCTTAGGAAGAAATGGTCTCCATTTCTGTTGAGTTCCCCATTAGATGAGGGAAATTTCTGCTGAATTTGGCCCTAAATGAGCTTAATCACTTGCCTTGGTGCAGAAGTTTCCCCACTTTGACGACTCGATAAAGATGGATCCTTGTTGTCGAGTGCCTTGATATATGTGTCCACAATATCTTCATTGATGCTTGTTTCCATGCAGTCAGGGTTGATTCCCTTGGTGTCAATTGCCTATCTCTGCGTCCACAATGGCAGGAACATGGTCGAAGGAGCCACGTTGAAGACCTGCACAGCCACAAGCGGGAATGTTGGAGCTTCCAAAATAATTTTCACCCATAGCCTGGGTGATGGTGTGTGGCCCATAAACGGAGTGGTATAAGCCCCATGAGGCCCCATAAGGTGTTATTTTGCAAGTAACCAATTTGTCTCCCACCGAACTTATGTGGCACCCGATATTGATCATATCGCTTCTTGTACATAGCATTGGATTTATACAAAATACCATGAACTTATTAGTGGGTGTGATAGATCCATCCAACAAATTAAATTTCTCTATTAACCCTACTCTAACTACGGGAGGATCCTTCTTATGTAGATGCAATGGGTAGAGATACATCAATGGGGTCCAATGGTTGGAATCTCAACCCACCTGAAAGGGGTTGTGGTTGGTTGAGCTATGCAATGCTTGGTTGTATCTATGTTGGATATAGGGAAGACTCTCATCCCATGTGCAAGGGTGTTTTTAATTGTACATGCGTAGGGTATGCACGATCATTCGATTTACGTCCTCGGTTTGGCCATTTGTTTGTTGGTGGAAGGTCAAGGATTTGGTGAGCTTGGTATCCACAGTGACTAGAGGCTCGACAACTTAACGCGGATGAGGAACCGACTATCACAATATAAGATAATGCTTTTTGGGATCCCAAAATGTACCCATACCGACTAAAGAAGAGATTTGTTGGCTTCACAGGATGTTCTTCTTGCTAGCGGCTAGAATCGCCATCTTGGAAAAGGAATCCCTCAAACTTTCACAAAACAAAAACATTTCCCCTCTTGGCGGATGGGAGGCCTGACATGTAGTCCATTGATATGGATTCCTGCGGTCTGGCTTCGAGTAGGAAGAGGGGTGTATAGGCCCTATTTCTTATTTGTCGGTTTGGCAATAGCTAAGCAATGCGGTGACATGATATAATTTAATAACATCTTGTCAAAGTTTCGCCAGAGAAATTTTTTGCAACACTGGCTCACCCGCCTTTCTATGCCAAAGTGTCTTTCCACCCAAATGTAGTGAGCTTCTCAAATCGGCTCTGTGCGCTCGCTTGATGGATGCAAATATGGCCCAGACGACACTTCAACCCATCTTGAAGATGGAAATTAGTGACCACCTACTGGCAAATCTAACATTTGGTAGGTGGTGGTGGATTCTGGGTATGTCTCATAGAGGTGGGTCATCCGGAGGTCTCATGGCCACAAGAGTTCAGCATCGGGTGAGTGTCACAACCGAGGCTCCGGGCTTAAGGAAATCGAAGAACTCCGCTTGGTACTCCCCTGCTTTCCATCGATGTTGAGGTGGAATCAAGCAGGTGGAAGGTGGACTACTTCTGGTATGGCCATTCTACAATTTTCCTTAAGTTCCAGATGAACTTTAGTGGCTTGTGATCAGTGTGGATGAATGTCTCCTTCCTAAGAATTTAATGTATCCACTAGCAGCAGGATTGCACAATGTAGTACATCTAATTGTTTTAAGTAGGTTACTTACGGACAAAATATGATAATGTCTCACTATAATATGCCACGAGTTGGTCGTTTTGAGTGAGAACAACACCCACAAAATAGTCTGAAGAATCTATCCTAATCTCAAATGGTTACTGCAGGTATGGTAGTGAAAGTACCTGGGATGAGCACAAACGCTTCTTCAAGCCATATCAGTTTCTATTAAGTTGTGACTAGCCCCACATAAATATTTCCTTACCGCCACCCCCTGTTACTTGGTTGAGGGCCCATACATATGAGAGAATCCCAACACTTAACCTCGCGGATAGAAATTGGCGAGACCAAGCAGTTCTCGTTCAATGAGTGTGGAGCTAATGGGCTAATCATGGATGACTATGTTGATCAATGATAGCTTAAGTAATGGACCTTTGTCCATGCCAAGGATCATCATTTTTCCAAGTTTGAATATAGTTTGTGTTTGTCGCAGGGTGTGCAGAGCCTGTTGAATATGATGCAAGTAAGCCACCCAAGTCTTTGTTGTAGATGAGGATGTCATCCGACACACCACTGGGCAAAAACTGGTGAAATTTCATTGATAACGGCCCATCATCCTTATAAAAAAATTTGGAGCATTTGTCAAACCAAAGGCATGACCAACCATTCAAAAAAGACCTTTTTTACTTAAAGGCAGCCTCCATACATTGCCACCATCGGGTCACCAAACTAGGGTAATGGATCCTCAATTGTAAGGATTAGAGAAAGGGGGTCTGATCACGAACCAACCTACCACAATCATAAGAAATTAATATAAGTGACATTCCCACTATGTATACCACACCAGGGAAATGACCTTAAACCTCTCCTTAAAATTATGAAAGAATAAAGAATGGCAATTAATGGGCTTGAAAAAAAATGCATTTCAACAAAGATACCACACACCCTGGCCAAAGACACCCATGACTAAGACACTATGACCCCCTTGTCATGATCCCTATGCCCATTGAGTCTCAACCCCAACTGCCACCTCATCCACTCTCTATGGATTGGAGAGGACTTTGAAAATCCCGACCTAGGGAAAGATCTACCCAATAGGACACCTCACAACCCTCCCATATTCAATATTGACAAGTCACATAGTGTCTTGAGAAATTAATTGTTTGATATAGTTATCTTTGATGCACATGCTTAGGTGGACCATTTATTGATTGGATTCACTTATCACATCGTTAAGGACTGAGATCCTTGAGGGCGTGTTTGTTTGTCTTGGCAAGGACCTAGATGGTGAATATTTTGGAAGAAGAATCAGCTTAGATTCCATGGGCTTGAGCCCATGTGTGGGATGCTAAGGGTCAGATTCCTGATGAGGGAATATGAAACTCGAAAAGGTTCGAAGATGACTTGATGATGTATCCTGTTCCCACATGCCAACAGCTCGAGATCTAAACGCTCCTTTTAGCATGACATCATCTAGGGGTTAGGGCTTGGTGGTGAGGTGATATGCATTGGCAATTGGACGTTTTGAAGGGGTTTGATCATTCATCATGAAGGAATTGATTCTTTGACATGTGGTCATTCTCTTTACCTTCTCCATCACCAATCCACCTCCTCGCGAAATGCCAAAACGCTCCCAAGTGATGTCCTAATAAAATTAGGGTTTTATTATGTGCAAAAGGAATTTTAAATGAATTGTTATTACTTTGTTAAAGGGGAAAGATTAGGTTGTTGACCCATAGTATTGTGGTTTCCCTTAATATGTGGACAGTCACCTTGGTGACATTTTGGAGTAAATAAGAGATCATAAGATTCATTTGAACATAACTCTCCTCTTGTGAGAGGACTTGGATCTGAAATTTTCACTATGATTGTCTATATTTGTCTCTCAGGGTGACTTTTATGGCTATTTCTTGTGAATGGTTGATGGACGAGTGAGGTTCTAGCCTTGAGGAATGTTTTTTTTTATGGTGGATTATCTTAGCATCTTTCTCTGATTTTAAAGTGGTATTTTACCTCTTATGCTATCATTTTTCAAGTCAAGGATTATTGTGCTAGGAACTAAGTGGAAGTAAGAGTATTTACACCCCAACTCTAGTATCCATCATTTATTGCTTAAAATTCATTGATGTTGCAAGGTTTGTTTGAGGAAGTAAGAGAGTCTACACCCCTCGTTCTCAAACCCTAACTAGATATACTTGCCTTGGGAAGTAACAAGATTTACACCCCAAGGAAGTAGTAGCATTATATAGTTCATTTATTTGACTCCATTAACCCAATAAGTAAAGGCACTAGTCATCTATTTTTTGCATTGAGATATAAAATCATTGTCTTGTGAAACGTGAATTTTCATCTTTTGAAAGATCTCTTTCTTGAAGGTAGTTTGAGTCATTGAGAGGAGTATTCCCCTACTAAGAAGTCCCCCCTCTCCAACTACTTTAATTGATGTATTAAAACTAACCTACAGCCATTAGAGTTTATCTAACCTAGATAGATAACTAATCCTAACTCATAAACTAGCCCTAGACTAACTCTTAAATTTTGCTCATTTACTCTACTAACTAGGGTGCATCTTTTTGGATAATTGTTGGCATATTTTGATAGTGAAATTTGCTGATATAAGTAACTGAAAGATACAGCCATAAGGCTGCAATTTTCTTCATAAAATACATGTTTACAATAGCCATCCTCTCTTGCCTCTTAAGTGCCATTTTTCACCTTTATTCATTGCTAATCTTGATGTTGATTTGCTTAAATAGTCAGATCTTCGTGCTGATTTAGATGCTTTATTTACTGATATAAATTGTCATCTACTGCTGTAAATTAGGGACAGGAAGATTAACTTGTTGATCCATACTAACATATATCATTGCAAGTTGGATTTTCATGTCTCTCGGGTAGGTACAATCATCCTAAAAAGCACTATACTTCTCGGCAAACAATCACTTGACTTACATGGCATCTCTCCCACATTTCACTCCATTTGGGATTTGACCTCTAGGAGATCCACTTCCATCTCTATCCATCCCCATCCCATTCCCCAGGGTTACCGGATCTACCCGAGTGACCTAGTCACTCCTGGAAGTGTGAGACCCAAATCGAGGTGACATTGGACAGGGATTCCCAATTTGTAGCACTTGATTTTTGTGTGGTTGGCTCTGGATTTTCCCAACCTAAAACTTGTGTTATAACATTTTGGCATCAAGCTCTGTGGGAATATTTTGATTCTTCTTTGTACCCTAACGACACTTTAGTAAGCTACCCCAAAGCCTTTCCCTTATCTTGTGGCAGGACTCCACCTAAGGGACGTTCCCTTCCCTTTTCCTTGATGAGATCATCTCATGACTCCACCTTCCTAAAATCCTTCATTCCCCAAACCTTTTCCCTCCTTGGGAGGTTCAAGCCTTCTGAGGTTTATCAAATAAGGCCTCCTCTCAAGTGTCTTGTTGTTAAACCCTTTTCCATAATACCCTTCCTCTTTCCATCGGCTCAGCTCTCTTGGGAAAGGGACCTCTACAACCCCCTTAACATGGCTAATATCCAAGGTTACCCTAACAAAATGACAAAAAAAGTCAACAAGTGGTTAAGCAAAGTTCCTGTGAAACAATGTGATAATTGTTGAAGACCACATTTATGTCATGGACTAGGACATGGACAATGTAAGTATTGATCATGAAAATGTGGCCAAGGAGGGTTATTTGTTTCCATCATTGACTGAAGAAGCTCTTGATTAATTCAGAGGACTCCTTGATAATCATATCACGTCCTATGATTTTTTTTGCAACTTCTTCAAGAGAAGATGGTCGAAAAAAGCAGATGGTGGGACACTTTGGACTCAATTCAATCAAATAAATAAAAAGGAGAATGAAATAGCAAAGGAATTCATCAGATTTGACATGTTGTACAATTAAATTCCAACATATTACCGTCCTACATCATCATCAATTTGTCTCCTTTACATGAATGATTTTAGAGGGAAGTTTAGATACATTCTCAACATAAAAATAACACATCATTGGCAGAGGCTAAAGAGTATAGTATCGACATTGAAGAGAATATCCTTGAATCAAAAATAGAACCTTTTCAGTACTCTCGTACCAAGACAGAAGCAAGGATGGAGGTTTCCAACAACATTGTTCCTAATCAGATTCCTCTCCTGACTCAGAGGAACAATGAATTTTGTTTGTTCAAAAGTGTAATCACCTGCGAACCATATGAATACAAAGAATTCAATCTCTCCATACCCGCTTCCGTATATGAGATGCCAAGTTGGAAAACAATACCTAAAACAAGAGGCAAGTCCTAAATAATTTGAACCCTGTTGGGACAATTGATATAGAAACTTGGTGAATCTCGTTCCAAGAACCCCAAAGAGAAGATGAATGCCCCCGACGAGACAAAGATTATCCTGATGATATAAAATTCATGATTTGTAATTTCGATTTATGAACGGTTAATTAAGAATGATCAATGATCCCATAAGAATAGGAGAAAGAGAGGGGCACTTCGGCCCAAATAAATTGGCAAAATGATCAAAGAAGGAATTCAAGGAGGAGGAATTCTTAACCCACACCGTAAGAAAAAATGCTTTTAGCCCCTCCGTCATACCGACACTCTCTTCCATCAAGAGAAAAGGTGGCTCCAATTTGACCTCCAATTATCAGTGAGAGCTGGCCCTGCTTCAACTCCATGATGATATTCTCCAGCTTAAATATAGATGCTAAGCATCATGTTTGGAAAACTAAATATGATGGTCCTAGTGACAGAGATATGTAAGATCCCTTCCATGGAAAGGGAAATTTTGAAAGTATTATGGATGTCAACCGAAAAGGAGGATCCTCCCATCATTTTGAATTACTATGCATCCCCAATCAGCCAATGGACAAGAACCCTCCTTTCTAAATTTCATTAGGCATGAATGGACTCCTCTTGAACAACTTCATGCTTGATTCAGGGGCCTCATCAAATGTCAATTTATTGAAGGTAATGAAACAACTTATCTTGAAGACAACCCGACCCATGGTTCCGTATGTGTACTGATTCCAAAAGGTCAAATTTCTGGGTATGTAAGGACATCGAGGTTTTCCTAATTGATTTCCATATTATCATCACTTCCTACATAGCATCCATGTCTCCAAGATGCTTGGAGGATGCTCTTATATAGGAGTTAGTCCATTGCTCAGTTTCTTAGCATGAATCTCACCCATGCAAACATTCCCATGGGAGATGGAACATTTGAGATATCACTATACACCGAGAGAAAGTTGATAGCCATGTGATGGATCCTGGTGGTCTTGATTATGCCAACAAATTTGATTATGCCAGAAAATGTGATTATGATGTGCTCCCATGGACCATTGAGTATGATCCATCCGAGCTAGACTTATGCAAGAGGGATCCATATCCACGCTTCTTCCATGGATGGACGGATCAATACAAAGAGAAACTTGAAAAATACCATGGAAAGGAACCAAGGTTTATCCAAATTTTGAAGAAAGAAGATCAAAAACATGAAGAAATCATCAAAGAGATACCTCACATAGAGTCTACTGTGATGAGAATACACCTTGCATCTATTTAAATGAAGGAAGTCTTGTTCTCATGTGGACAAAAGGAGTTGGCAAGCCCAGACATGACCAAAATACTAAAAATCATATTTGGCCCTAACATCATCAAGAAGAAGGATAACAAAGAAAGGTATTATCTCACAACATTAGAAAGGAGAAAGATGCCACTACCAGCAGATGGGTCTCTTCTCCAACCTCACATCCGGGTCACATGACTTCCTTCGTGGCCCATGCTCTAGGTTAGTAGGTAAGTCATTCTGATTCCCTACATTTGTATCATGATTTCTCATATTAATTTAGATACATTTCATTTTCATTCTTTGTCTCTAATTTGGCATATTGATTTCATGCTTAGTTTTAGAAATTTTTGAAAAATGTCAAAATTTTATTTTCTAGCTTAGTTGGTTTTGATTAGCATAATATGAGAACAAGGATAAGTAGGCCATTTTGCACTTGACATTTTAATGTTTCTGCGGTGCAATGTGTCTACTAAGAGATGTTGTGGTTCTCACGCACTATAATGCATGCAGCATTACGTCCCCAAGTAGGGAGCCGATGTTATCCCCATTTTAGTGGATAACTAAGGAGATTATGTCTTGAGGCCTCAAGTTGAAGATATGGAGTGTCAAGAGACCACAAGAACAGTGCACTCTTTCACAGTTTGAAAACCCTCTCACCACCACCACAGATGGTCACAGATTTTGGGACATGCCCACAACATCGGGCTATTTCCTGACAGTACTTTGCTCTATGAGGTACAAGTTATTATTATGGTGAGAATCATTTAAACATTTAATCTAGTTGAGTATGGTGTATCTTATATTTTTCTATATTTCATGATATATATGCTTGGACATTATGTATTTTTCCTAGTTCACCTTTTGGTGGTTGACATTGTGCCCTAGTAAGTGGTCTTCCCTTGGGATGGGTTTAGCATTAGGAACACCCCTTAAAGAGCTATTGTATAATTCCCAAATAATACCACTTTCCATCATTATTCCCTCCATTTCATTATCTTTGGTATTTTATGGTGTATTGACCCAAGAAGGTCCCTCATTCTATGGGAAGAAGGGGTTGAAGCTCTAGGATTGATGTTGGGTAAAAGATAAAGCCTTGTGAAGAACCTTCAAGATGATTCACTTAGGGATCACCCAAGAAAGCAAAGAAATGCTTATCTTTTACTAAATGGGACCCACAATATAATAAAGAATGCTTTGGTAAAGGTTAATGAAGGATAGGAGGTCTCATCATGAGCCGACCTACTAATCCATGAATATCTAGTGGTATGAAATTGCTATCATCTGGTCACCAAACTAGGGTAATGGATTTTAGTTGCATGGTCGAGAAAGGGGTCTCATCACAATTCAGCCTCCTAATTTCCACTAGGTGTTTGGGGTGATATTGAATATTATTCCTGTCACCATGTATGTGACCTTCAACCCTCCTTAAAATTATGAAAGAATAAAATAAAGGGTACCACCATTTGGAAAAAGTGCATTTTGGATGAAGGTACCACACACCCCTCTACAAAGGCACCCATGAATGAGACACTAAGGACTCTTTGTATGTCATGAGCCCCATTCCCATTGAGTCTTGACCCCAACCACTCCACCCACTTTACATGTGGATTAGAGAGGGATTTCTTTGAAACTCTCCTTGACCTAGGCAAGATCTACCCAATAGGACACCTCACAACCCTCCCATATTCAAAGCTTGACAAGTCGTGATAGTGTCTTTTGAGCAATTAATTGTTTGATATAGAAGTGATTCTGATGCACATGCTTAGGTGGACTATCTATTGATTGGATTCACTTTATCATGACTTAAGGGACTTGGATCCTTGGAGGGTATGCTTGTTTGTCTTTGCAGGAACTAGATGGTAATACTTTTGGAAGAACAAGCCTAGCTTAGACTTCCATGGGATTGGAGCCCACATGTGGATGCTAAGGGCCCCATGTCGGATGAGGAAGATAAACTTGAAATGCCTTGAAGATGACTTGAATGACATTGTATCATGGTCCCCCATGCCAAACGTTTTTCCTAGGAGAGGGAAAAAAGTCTCCCTTTTTAGCATGATGTCATCTAGGGGTTAGGCTAGTGGTGAGGGGTGACATACATTGGCACTTGATGCTTTGAATGGGCTTGAGACTTCATCATGAAGGAAGTTTTTGGATTCTTGACATGTGTCTTTTGGAAGCTCCTCTACTCTTCTCTTCATCACCAACCTACTCCAAATGCCAAAACGTCCCCTGAAGGGGTGACCTACTAAAATTAGGGTTTTATTATGAATTTTAAACGAATTGTTAATATTAATTTGTTAAAGGTAAGGGTTATTTTAACTCTAGTCTTGTGTTTCACCCCTTAATATGTGGACAAGTAACATGGGTGACATTTTGTATAAATAAGAGATCATATTATCATTTGAACATAACTCTCCCTCTTGTGAGAGGACTTGGATCTGAAATTTTTTCTACACTTGGCTCTTTTTAGATCTTGTGCACTTGTTTATGAATATTTCTTGTGAATTGTTGATGGAGTAGTGAGGTGCTAGCCTTAGAGGAATTATTGTTTTAGTTGTTATGGTGTATTATCTTAGCATCTTCTTGATTTTGTATGGTTTTTACTCTTATGCTATAATTTTTTCAAGTCATGATTAGCATAGGGACTTGGGAAGTAAGAGATTTACACCCCCACTATAGTCTCCATCATTTATTGCTTAAAATTCATTGATGTTGTAAGGTTTGTTTGAGGAAGTAAGAGGATTTTACACCCCCTCATTCTCAAACCCTAACTAGAGATATTTTCCTTTGGGAAGTAAGAGGATTTACACCCTCATTCTCAAACTCCTAACTAGAGATATTTTCCTTGGGAAGCAGAGATTTACACCCCAAGGAAGTAGCATATCTAGTTCATTTATTTCACTCTATTAACCCAATAGTAAAGGTAATTAGTCATTCTTTTTTGCATTGAGATATAAAATCATTGCCTTTGGAAACATGTATTTCATCTTTTGAAAGATCTCTTGAAGTTGGTTTTCTACATTGAGAAGAGTCTTCCCCTACTAGGGAATCCTCTCCCACTACTCTTTTACTTGTTGTTACAAACCCTAACCTACAAACCATTAGGGCTGATCTAACCTAGATAGATAACTAATCATAACTCCTAAACTAGCCCTAGACTAACTCTTAAGTTTTTCTCATTTACTCTACTAAGTAAGGTATATTTTGGGATAAATGTTGGCATATTTTGATGGTGTAATTTGATGATATAAGTGACTGAAGATACAACCATAAGGCTGCAATTTTCTGCAGAAAATACATCTTTACAACAACCATCTTCTCTTGCCTCTTAAGTGTCATTTTTCATCCTATATTCATTGCTAATATTGATGTTGATTTGCTTAACTAATTTAGATATTTGTATGATGATTTAGATGTTTTATTTTCTAATATAAATTGTCATCTACTACTACAAATTAGGGACAACAATCTTAACTTGTTGATCCATAATAACATATATCATTGCCGGATTTTCTTGTGTCTCGGTAGGTACAATCATTCGTAGAAGTATTAAACCCTTTGGGGCAACAATCACTCTGACTTACAAAGGCATATCTCCCACATTTCACCCATTTATATTTTGACCCCAGGGATCCACTCATCCCCATCTATATCCATTTCCCATTCCCTCCTAAGGTCATTGGGACTGTACCCTAGAGTGACCTATCATCCCAAAGCACGGACCCATCGAGGCACCAGGTGTAGGATTCCCAAGTTGTAGTACTTGATTTTATGGTTGGGTCAGATTTTCCCAACCACAACGTGGTGCTATAACAAGGACATTTTATGCCACTTTTAGAAGAAAATTGGTCAATAATCTAAAAAAAAATTGTCTTAGACGAGAATAGAATTTATGTTTGGGAATACATAGCAACTTTCAGATTCAAAATTTGATGCTCTAGTCAAATTTTGTACAAATATGGAATTGATGACATTGCGAATTGATGACTTTGTGTTTCTAAATTTTCTCTTCACCTATATTTTTTTGCCAAAATTGACTATCTCCCAAATGGAGCGTTAAACTAGGAAAAACTTCCTCAAGAAAAAATTGTCTAGATTGATGAGCAGATAAAATGCCTAATTTAAATAAATTTTTTTGGATTTGTGATCTGGTGTCCCTTTTCCTCCAAAGATTTTCAAAAATACCCAAAAAGTGTGGGAATGGTGTATTTTCCCTTATTTTGGCATCCCCACTCAAAACCCTTGTACTGGACCAAAATCCCAACCGGGTATCTTCATGCCTACTTTTTGGACATTTTATGAAAATCTCATATTTATTGACCGAGATATTTGAAAACCATTTAATAGTATTTTATAGAGAATTGAAGAATAATCGGCTAGTGTCCCTCACTGAAACATTTGTATCCCTCACCACTGTGGATGTACCCCTTAAATTTCATTTGATTCTAAGTTTTTTTTTTTTTTTTTTTTTTTTTTTTTTTTTTTTTTTTTTTTTTTTTTTTTTTCTTTGTCTCTCTTTCCCTTCCCTCCTCTCTCTTCTTCCTTCCTTATTCTTATTCTATTATCCCTTCTCCTCTTCTTCTCCCTTTCTTTTCCCATCCCTCGGTGATCACTAAAACCATTCATCGTCGGTTTGCGAAAAGGTCTAAATTTTACTTTTTCAGAAACTGTTGAAAAGGTCTATCAACAATCGATGAAAAGGTATAAATTTTACTTTTCCGGTGACCCTTGAAAAGGTATATCGGCTATCAGTGAAAAGATTTGTCAACGAACAACGATTTTTTGTAAACTAGATTTTTGTTCTAATTTCACTAAATTTCTCCAAACTCCAAAAAGATCCATCAATGATCAAAAAAAATTCGTTCACATTTCCGAACTCATTTAACTTAGAGATTTATGAACAATTCCAAGTTGGATCTGAATCATTGATCTCAAGATCAATGTGATATTGACCGTCTATTTCCCAAACTTCGGCCAAACTTACCATATTCCAAAATCATAGTGACTTTAATTTTTCTCCATCATCATGGGTGATTCTTCGGAAAACTAAACTTTGTTCCCACTTCATTGAATTTCTCCGAACTCCAAAATATTTTGGTGAACTAAAAAATTTTAACCAACCCGAAATAAATCTTGGTCGTTGATCAAGTCAAATCTGATCTAGGTCATTGATTCACTAAACTCCGTATAGGCTATGAAAACATGAAATTCGACCTCCCAGGCCAAATTTAACTCTGCAACCTATAGATCGATGCCATTAATACTTTCTTCAACCATTATTAGTGAAAATTCAACTTGAATTTGCTTAGAAATTTAGATATTTCACTCTGATTTTACAACTTTCCCCCAATTTGACACAAATCAAACACTGCAATAGTGAATTTACAAATCCATGCTAGTCTTTGGCCCATACAAGGCCGATAATGAACCAAAAGCATCGATACCAATATGTAACATAGCCAAATCCCAGGTTGGGCCATGTTATTACTAAAATTGACTATCATATTGATTCAAAATGTGGAAATATAAACAACATGACATACAAGCATGCTATTATACATTTAAACATGACAACATCCATTAAACACACACAACAACGTTCATACATATAAATTACCAAGTAAAAGCAACATTCCATCACAACATTAAATAGTAAATAACACAATGATCAAAAGAATGGTCTTTTAAAATTATTTACATAATTATTATAGACAAAGGACATTCCTCGTGAATCAGAGGGGCTATAAGGTAACTAATTCTTCTAATAGTAAAATCCACCCCCAAGTCAAGGCTAGTAGGATATGTTGCACCTCACTCTTCTACAACAAGCTACCCCCAAGTCAAGGTGATTCCACAAGGATGAATATGCTCCTCCTACATGGATGTCTACAATCCACTGTAATAACTCAAATACCCACTAAAACATAGTGACATGACTCCTACAAAAAATTCCAACCACCCAAAGCAATCTTCCCCTTCATTGCATAACCCAAGGGATGAGATTTTCTTATCTGCACCATATTCCCTCATACAATCTCCATCCCCTCCAAGGCTCCAACACAAACCAACTAGGAATCTCTCTATTGAGGGCTCCAGGAAATCCAACTGCAATTGGAGTGCTCACATAGCATATACAAATGATTCATTTCATTTCAATCCTGAAACATCTTATAGGCATACTAATCTCATTCTACCACAATTACCAACTCCACAAGCTATCTTTGTGCCCACCATGGCTAGCCACTCTTTTCCAACACTTCGCTCTATTTTTCCTCACTTATTTCTAACTATCAAAACTCCTCTCGTTTCTAACCACATTCTCTTCCCATGTTTGCTTGACTCTCACACTTCCCAAAAAGTGGTTGTACTCAACCCATGTTGTCATAGTTGAGTGGGATAACTTCCTCACCCAAACTCCTATATGAATTCAATGATTTGAGTGCTCAATAGGTCAAAGGGATAAATCAAGTAAATTACAAACCGATTAATGAAAATGGATTTAAGACTCAAGGCATATGGAAACCCCTCAAAACCCCATTAATCACCCTCTCTTATGAAATAATAGCCCCCCATTACTCTGGTCCTTACCCATCTGGCTAACGCGGTATTCCATTTTTATTATTTTTCCATGTACACTGCTTACTTTCTTATTACATCTCTTGGAACAGAACCATTCATAATACTTACAAATATACAATGCTACATCGAGGATCAAAACTAGGTTGTTACATGATTGGAATCATTCCCACCTAATTGTGGGTTCTACAACTTCCCTCTTAAGATAATTCCTAGATCTTGCAACTTAAACAAATACCCCAAATAAAACTACTCTAATACTCAATATATATGATTTATAAATTATTGTGGATATTTCACTAGAACAATTCATCACAACAAATCTTAAATTATGCTGAAATATTTCATTATGCCAGTTTATTTTCCCCGGATCTCATATTTGTTAGCATTAGCTTATTGCTAAAATTTATGAAAATGAAAGAACAAGAAAAATGAACACAAGATGTGTCCCTTGAAACTTGAAATAGGAGAAAACCTTAGAAGGTGAGCCCTATGTTTTTCCCTCTTTTCTTCAATTATGAAAATGCAAATACAAAAAAAAGACATTCACTATGGAGTTGTCTTTGACATTGTGGTCTAAATGGATACTACAAAATCTACTACCTCCTCTATGCTTCAAATCCTAATTCCTAGTTGTTTTACTCAATTATGGAACAAGTACGGTGCTAAAAGAATCAAACCCCCTCTCCTAGCGTACTCTGGTGATTTAACATTCAGTTTGGATAGTCGTGATAGGGTTTTTTTGCATGTCTCAACCCTCAATCAATGTTAGGTTTTGGACCTTCTAGAATTCCACAAGTGAGTAATGGTATTGATGTGGCATCCACTCGGCACCGTATTATCAACAAGATAGGTCAACTTGCAAGATGCATAACTTCTGCATATGAACTATGTTGTGGTGATTTATGCATTGTTGGAAAGGTCCTAATGTAGAATAGTGTCGAGGGGTTGGGATCTATGCTGGCATATTTTTTACCCCAAAAAGTGTTGTTTGATGTTTCAAAATGGCTTTGAAAGTTCCAAACCTAAATCTCCAAATTGGGACCCACCACCAAAATGGGCCCTACAAGTCAATTCCTCAAGTTTTCCACCCACAAAGTACCAATATAGATGACAAATTATATAATGATCCACAGAACAAGGAGGAGCACCACAAGTTCCTCTTATTTTGTGTACTACTAGAAGGTGTTGTGCTGAGACTCTTAGTTCTATCCACTTCTATTGGGTATTCCTTAGAAGTGGCAAGGGGTTGAGAAGAAGAAATCAACTTGTTTTAACTAACAGGATTGGTTTTAGGTAGCGTAACATTTATTTTGGAGACACATTGGAAGGCATGTTATAGGGAAGTAACAAATAATAGCTCCAATGATTTCCTCAAAAGCGACAATAATCCAGAAATAAATTTAACACAAAGAGTGTCTACAGAGTGTATTACCTTAAGATTAATGGACATTTTGTTGAAGACATCAGTACACTGTTGGATCAATTTCCCTGAGATTTGTCGAAGTTGTAGCCACTATTATAACAAATCATCCTTATACAATAATGGGTAGAACCTCTTACACATGACATCCTCAAAGTCTCCCAAAGTTTTGATCAAGGGTTGGTTGTTTGTTTCTAGTTGTCAAGTATAGGTTTGTCACCATGTAAGTGTTTGTTCCTCCATGTGAACTTCAGTGACCAATATCTTGTTGGACTTTATCAAGATCTACTTTGTTTTCAAATAAGCTTACATGTTTCCTTGTCATCATTAAGAAACCCATCAAATTTAGGCACCAACAATTTAGTGTCTAGCTTGAAGGTCTATTAAACAATGGGAACTCGGAGAATAATGGGACTAGGTTGACATTTAGTTGGGCCTATTGTGTTGGAAATAATGTAACTGCAAAGAGTATTCTTATTATTATTGTTATTTTATCTATAGGATTAATCCCCATTGTGGATTAATCATGTCTCCAGACTGTATTAGGGACCAAACTCCTTTGCTAATTGGTCAACCACAATTGCAATAGGCGTATCAGCAGGCTCCTAACCCAGCTATTATTGAGACCCGTAAAATAAATTAACCACCCAGAGGAGAGGTCGGCCCCGCCAGTTGAAGACCCCTTCACACGGTCGGGCCTTATATATATAGAGAGGCTACCACCTCACTTTATCACACAACAAACTTGCTCATTCTTAAGAGGTGTCGCGAACTCTTACCAGCTTGGAGAGAGGGAGAAGAGCATGATCTTGAGAGGACTATCCAGACATTTGATTTCATCTCTTGCATTGTATTGGCACTTATGATAAGGAAGTTTTTGTTGGTTTTCTACCCCTAGAGGGTTTCGATAAATGTTGTGTCTCTTTGTGAATGTGTATTTCTGATCTTGTTTTTATGTTGCTCTTGTCTATAGAAATGCAAAGAACTATAATAATGGCATAAACATTAACATGGTATCACAGCCCACCCGGAGGGAAACATATCAAGAGAAAACGCCATCACAGAGACTGCGAAATTCAAGACTTTTCTTAAAAGTGAAGTTTTCACCCAAACTACTCTAGAAAGTTGTGCCCTCCCCAAGGATCATTTTGCACTTAGAGCGACTCCTTTTCAGTGGCTAGATCTTCTCGTGAAAGGAAACCCTAGTTTCACAAAAATTAAAAGTACCGTAAAACCAAGCACTGTGGTACTAGAAGCACCAAATTCGTGAATCCGCAGATCGATTTGAAGGTAAAATTGGATTTCTCGATCCAAGTATATCAAGCACTACCAACCAAGCGACCTCTTGCATGTCAAAAATTTGATTTAATCATTTTCATTTTTGGTCATTTTCATAGCCTCGTTATTAAGACTGCAGCTAACAGTAGTTTACCGAGAAACTAGAAGGTATAGACAACTTCCAGCTCCTGGAAGTATAGGATCGTCCTGATCCTCGCGGCAGAATGACCTAGCAAAATTCATCAAAGAAGAAGTGAGGAACCTGAAGATGCCATAGAAAGCTAAGCATTAGAAGGACTCAATCAGGCTCAAAGAATCATTGCAAGATTCAATCAAAGACCACCTCGGGATCCTCAGATATATCGAAGAGGAATACCAATCCATAATAAAGAATGATGTATGGGAAATAGTTCCCAACCAAAAGTAAGGATGTGGTGTCATCAAAATGGCTCTTCAAAATAAAACATGATGTTGATGGAAGTATTGAGAAATATAAAGCAAGATTTGTCACTGCGGGTTTTTCCTAGAAGGAAGGCATTGACTATGAAGAGACATTCGCCCCTGGTAATGACATCCCCATCAAAACCACTAATTCCCTTGCGCCTAAGATGAAACGGAAACCGCATGGATGTGAAGATAGCTTCCTGAATGGTGTTAATGAAGAGGAAGTGTGTATAGATCAAACTTCAAGGATTTGAGGTTGAAGACGTGAAGTCTCATGTCCGGCAGATTGAAGAAATCTTTATAATGGATTGAAGCAAGCTCCCAGAGCTTGGTATGGCCGACAGACGCTTCTGATGACGACCTAGGGCTTTACCAAGAGTAAAGCGTGACTCAAATCTCTACTTCAAAAATTATGCATACGAACCAATCCTACTATTGTATGTGGATGACTTATTCTAACTCGAGAAGAAAGTTCATCACTAAAATGTAAAAAGAGACTGGTACATCTGAAATGAAAGCTCCTTGGCCTAATGCATTACTTTAGGTCTTGAGGCGTAGTCCGAAGGATCTTCCTTAACCAAGGGAAGTACATTGAAATCTTAAAAAGATTCGACATGCTAGAATGTAAGTCCATGAATACACCCATGGGAAACAAAGTCGGTTGTTGGATCGACGTCGACTTTGATAGATGACAATAATCAGATAGACAGATTATTGGATCACCGATGTACCCGACGAACACCGCACTGACATTTGTTTTGCAATGAACAAATTTTGAGTCGGTTTCCAGAGCCCGTGACGCAGTTCACCTAGTGGCTGCACAACATGTGATGATAAATCTTAAAGGTAACAATGGACGCTTGTGATCGGTGATGAGACTATGACTTCACATTGAGTGGATACACCGATTCAAATTGGGCAGAAGCCTTGCTGATAGAAAAAGCACTTCCGATGTTGTTTCAGTAAATTTTTGGGATCAGCCAGCCATGATCTCGCAGTAGGAAGCAATTCAAGATTTCTCTCAACACAACTACAGCAGAGTACATTGTCAGACGTTCGCTAGTCAGTGAAGCTATATGGCTTCGGAAGTTGTTGGATCGGGTCTATTTAATTTGGAGATGAGAGTAACCATGATTCTATGTGACAACCAGAAATGCATAAAAATGACAAAAATCCTTTATTCCACCCATTGTGTCAAGCAATACAGAGATCCGCTTATCATTCTCATCCGCTTACATGGTACAAAAGAGGAGCCTTTAAAGATCTAGTACATTAGCATGGATGAAATGTGTTGTCGATGTGGTTGACTAAGACTCTATCTCGTGTAATGTTTGAAAACTTTCGAGATAAGTTTGGTATAGTCCAATGACCTCCCCCGAAGTGGGAGTATATATATATATATATATATATATATATATATATATATATATATATATTCCTTTAAGTCAATCTTTGTTGTAGACGTAGTGCTAAGACGCGTTGTGTGTTCCTTTTGCTTCGACCTCGCTGTTAGATCGAAGCAAGACGCCAGGTGTTCTTTGCTTCTGACCTTGTTGTTATATATAAAGCAAGATGAGTCATTGTTTCCGACCACCTAGACATAAAGCAAGACGCTACAGTTTATTCCTTGCTTCAACCTAGTTGTTAGACGTAAATTGAGATGTTGATGTGTTCCTTTTTTTCTGACCTAGTTGTTAGACGCGAAGCAAGATGATGATGTGTTCTTTGCTTCCTAATCTAGTTTTCGTTAGATCGTAGCAAGATGATTCCTTGCTTCTAACCTAGTTGTTGGGCGTAAAGAAAGATGATGTATACATCTTCTTCCTCGACCTCGCTGATAGACGAAGCAAGATGTGGTCGACACTCGAAGCTACCATCTTAAATAAATGTGATACATTGAGCTGGTATTGTGATGTGCTGTACCTAGTGTTGTGATGAGGTATCATTTTTACTATCACATATTGATGCAGATGATGATGGCATTCTTCGAGAATGACGACATTATTCGATGAAGAAAACTTTCGATGACTCATAAATATGTCAGCCAATGTTCCAAGATGATATTGAAGATACTGGCCTCCTCGATGCCAATCGATGTTGTCCTCTCTCCCTCGCTTGATGTTGTTGAAGAACACCCTCTTGTTAAGGGGAGTATTGAAATAATGTAACCGCAGTTATATTCTGGCTATTATTACATTTTATCTCATAGGATTAATCCCCATTGTGGATCAATCATGTCAAGAATTGTATTAGGACCAAACTCCCTTTTGCGGATTGGTCAACCACTAATTGTACAGGCGTATCACAAAGCCTGCCCCAACAGCCATTATTGAGACCCGTAATAAATTAAATGGGTTTACCCAACGAGTGAGAGGTCGATCCCCGCTGCTGAAGACCCTTCACATGTTCCAGCCTTTGTATATATAGAGAGGCTAGCCACCTCACTCTAACACACAACTCACTTGCTCATTCTTATGAGGCAATTCCAAATCCTACTTGGAGAGAGGGAGAAGAGTGGCTACCTTGAGAGGAAGACTATCTGTATTGGTTTGAGTTATCTCTTGACATTGTATTGGCAATTTATGATAAGGAAGTTTTTGTTGGGTTTTCCTCCCCTACAGGGTTTCCCAAGATAAATCTTGTGTCTCTTGTGAATGTGTATTTCTCAGTGATCTTGTTCTTATCTTATCTATAGAAATGCAAAGAACTATAATAATGGCATAAACATTAACATATTGTTGATGGGTGATGATTTGTTGAAACATACTCATCATATCATGCACCATTTTACACTAGAACTCATGTTGTTGTTGGACATGTTGTTGAGTAAAGAGAGTTTCCAATGATAGGTGTGTGTTCGACCAACACTGAAGTCTTGGAAGTCTCTTAATTTGCTAGATCCTTTACTAGGAGCTATGGGACTTAGGGGATGTAAGAACAAATAAGGTTTTACATCTAAAATAGTGATCCACAAGTTATAGGGAAAAATGAAAGAGATTAAAAAATAAAGGGCCATAAATGATAATAAAAAAAATTGCAATTTACCACTCAATGAAATTTTAGGAGTTATTTGCTTCCTATATCCCCCTTGGAGGAGTAATTTCATCTACAACGTACCTAGAGAGCCTGAAGAAAGATGCCAGGTAGGAACAAAATCCCAAAGGATACTAGAGTGTAAAATCTCTTGAGAAGCCCCAATCATATGGATCTAATACCAATTGAAATATGCAAAACACCAACAAAAAGAAGAAATATACTCACACATTATAAAAAAACACAAGAGAACATGTATGAGAGGAGATTGTCAAAGCTTTACACATGTTGTACACTCATTTGTAATTGAAAAACATATCTAGAGTACAAAATTGCAAAGAGAGTAATCAAAGTTGACCAAGGGCCAGTAAAATGTTGTTGATATTACTATAGTTATGGGAGGTATTAACCTCTACGTGTAACCTTTGACAAGACTAGAATATTTTGGGAAGCAAGAAAAACCCTAAAACATTTAATAATAACCGTAGAAGACAAGTCATCTCAAGAGAATAATTAATATTGAATTATTAGCCTCCAAGAAGAGAAGTTGGCTCAATTAGGTGATTTAGAGCAGTATAAATAGAGGGCGCTAGAGATCATTTCTACACACACTCTCACAACTGCATAAGGATTAGTGGTGTGCATGACTGGTGGAGGGTTGCAACGGTTGTAGTGGTGACTTGGTATTTGGTTATGGTTGGACTTTCTTCCTAGTTATGGTTTGGACTTTATGCTTGGTACGCTAGCCTTGAGAGAGAAGTATGCTACATTGGTTGGCTATTGGTTCTAGGGTTTGCTTCCAGAATTATTTTGTCTAACAAGGTTAAGGTGCTCAGGGGTGGCCTTTGTGCCTATGGTTGGGTGAAAATATTGTTATATTGTCTATGGTGAAAACGAGGACACCTATTATTCTAACAGGTTATGGTCTCACACTATCTTCGAACAGTCTAACCATTGGAAGGTAGATTGGGAGGATTTGCTCAGTTGCAGTTGTAGTTGCAGTCAAAGTTTTGTCGCAGCAACGAAACCCTAACCCTCATGCTGAGGCACCTTAAGTGAAGCACTTGACCTAATTCCTAGATAACCTAGTGTGCCCTAGCCTAGTGCACCTCCTAGTACTCTCAGCAAGCCAAGACGTCAATTTTGAAATTTTGGTCAAAGTCAAAGGTTGACCAAGTCAAAGCAGTCATGACTTACTCTATGAAGTCAAAAAACAAGTTAGAAGGGGCTTGTAACTTCAAAGAATGGAAGACAAGGATTGACCTCATCCTTTCCAAGAATAAAGTGTTGGATATCGTGAAAGGGAAGATCATGGAACCACAATTTGAAGCAGGAAAAGAGAAGGAACCTCAGAATGTTGCAGTTATGGAGAAGTTCAAGGATAATGCCATCAATGCTATGAGTATTGTTATCCCATATCCTAGGGATAACTAAGGAGATCATGTCTCAAGGCCCACAGGTCCTAGACATGGAGTGTTGAGAGCCAGATGACTTGAGCATGGCCCCGGAGGGCCCCTGTTTTCTCCAGTGCAGCCCATCTATCAACAACAGCAGTATCCATCCCACCATCCTGGTCCTAAAGTAGCAGTAAGTATTTCTCCATGAGGTAATGAGTCTGGGTATCATGGTATGTGTCACTCTGATTATTGAAGCACTTGTATATGTTGCACTGAATTCTCCTTCATTTCATAATGTTTGCTTGGAAATTATGCTCTATAACTTGTTCATACTTAGAAGGGTGACATGATTCCCTAGTAAGTTGGTATCCCTTTAGGATGGGTTGTCACTGGGTGGGTCTATGAAAGGTCATCGTCTGTTCCCTCCATACTTACCACTTTCCATCTTTACTCCTCTCATTTTCCACTACCTTTGTTTAGAAATTGGGTTTGCCACACTAGGAAGGGTTGTACCTTGCCTTGTGGGAAGAAGAGGCTAAAGGCCCAGGGGGTAAAAGTAGTTGGAAAGAGTTAAAATCCAAAGAATGAACCTTTGAGATGCTTCGCCCAGGGATTCTCGAGAAAACAGTAAAAGGCTTCTCAGTAAGAAAAGGGAACCTATAAGATAATAAAACTCAAGGTATTAGTTGGTGGATGGGAAGTCTCATCATGAGCCGACCTATTATGACCATGAGCATGTAGCGGTATGAAACTACCATCTATCTGGTCACGAAACCAGGGTAGTGGCTCTTGGTGGCATAGCCAAGAGAAAGGGGGTCTCATCATGAGTCATCCTTCTCATCTCCGTGAAATGCTTGTGGATAACGTTGTCACCTCTGGTCACCAAGCTAGGACAGTGTCCCTCATCTTTTCC